>PVJC01045246.1:0-13790 GCA_004026665.1 Murina feae | reverse complement strand
TATATAAAAAGCCACCTTACACTCCCCAAAGTATTTTCTCCTCAGACATGAGCACCATCCTTGATGATTTATTTGTTTCACTTTTGGAACCATTTTCACAAACCTCGTGAGAAGCAGACTGTTCCCCTTCACTGTTCCCCATTCCATTGCTGCGTCTCTTCCTGAAATCCCGCGGATTCTCCTGGTAACATTGCCTTTCTTTTTCACTAACTCCTATACCCTTCTGGGGTAGGTCTTTCTGATAACAAATGGTTTTGTTTTTTGTATTTGTTTTTTCATTTAAACATGTCTTTATGTGCCCTTTATTCTCAGAGGATACTTTTGTGGGATCTAGGGTTGGGATCAGCACTTTCGCTTCTTGGAAAGTGTTTCCCGTCTTCCTTGGTTTCATCTGGAATCTGCTGCTGCCGTTGGGCCCACTGTTTCCTCTCGGTGGCGCACCCTCTCCATCGAGCTGCTTGCGGAGTGTTTTTGTCTTTGCGCATAAAGTTCAAGAGGTTTGATTAGGATGTGACCTGGCATGAAATTTGGGAGGTTTATCCTGTGTGTTTGCTTGGCTTTTTGAATATGTTGGTGTAGGCCCTTTGCCAAATTTGGGAACTTTTTCATTATTAATTCTTCAAATACTTTCTTCAGCCCCACACACTCCTTCCTTTCAGGGACTTCAGCAACAGGCATGGTACACGGTAGATCTCGGGTTTTGCCCCTCAGTCCTTCAGGCTCGCCTCTACACCCCCCTCCCCCCCACTGTCACTCTATTTTTCCCTGTCACTCAGACTGATTAATTCCCTTTTATCTTTCTTTGAGCTCACTGATTTCTTTTCTCTCTCATACCTAATCCGTTGAGCTCACCCACTAAGTCTGCATTTTGAATTTTTCAATGGTTTAATTTCCATTCGGTCCTTTTATACATCTTCTCTCTCTTTGCTCGTTTATAATGCCCGTGAAGGACTCCGAGAACACAGGCCAAACCGTAGTAGTCCAAAGTCATGGTTCTCGGGAGGAATGGGAGGCCTGGAGTCTCCTATGCTGGTGTCCACAAGTATTTCTTTTCTTTTCTTTTTTTAAATATATTTAATTGATTTTTGACAGAGAGGAAGAGAGAGGGATAGAGAGCCAGAAACATCGATGAGAGAGAAACATTGATCAGCTGCCTCCTGCACACTCCCCACTGGGGATGTGCCCGCAACCAAGGTACATGCCCTTGACTGTAATCGAACCTGGGACCCTTGAGTCTGCAGGCCGACACTCAATCCACTGAGCCAAACCAGCTAGGGCCACAAGTATTTCTTAAGAACAATACGACTAGAGGTGATCTGCTGAGTGTCCAGAGTTGTGCTCGCCAGGAAAGGTTTCTGTGAACCCCACCCCCACCCCAGCTCTTTACACCCCGTTCCAGCCTCAGAGGAGAAGGGCTCCGTCAGTCCTCTTCAGGATTGTCCTTCCCTCTCGGGTTGAACACATGCCACCTCTCCCCGACTTGTCTAAGACCTCTGCTTCCTTCTATGCCCCCACTGCTTGGTCTCCAGCTTTCCCTCTTTATCCCCTTCCAGCCTCATCATCGATACCTGTGTTCCGGTCCCTTCTGCGCCACATGCCTATCGATCTCTGCAGCCTCCCTCCTCTCACACACATTCTGTGTAGCTGTCGTGTCCGCTTTTGTCCCCACCCCGCTCATCCCTTTCCCTCCGCTGACGGCTGGAGAGTGGAGTGGTTTCTGTCGCCCTGGCTGCTGTGGCTCAGTTGCTTGGGTGGCATCCTGTGCACCAGCTTGCTGGTTTGATTCTTGGTCAAGGGCACATGCCCAGGTCGCGGACTCGATCCCCAGTAGAGCGTGTGCGGGAGGCAGCCGATCGATGTCGCGTTCTCACGTAGATGGTTTTCTATGCCCCTCTCTCTCTGAAAGTCAATAAAGTTTTTTTAATGGCCTCTGCCACCTTCACCTGACTCAAGCAGGTCTCACCAAGTTCCCTTTGCCCTTTGCCCTCCCCACCCCCCACCCCTCTTTCAAACCTTTATTGCTGCCCTCCTCTCCGGCTTGAAGTCCTTTCCTGGTTTCCTCGAGCTCTTTCCCTTCTTCTTCAGAGGATCTGTGTCTTCCGTCTGTTGAACCGTTGTGCTTCCTAGGACCCCTCCACGGTCATCGCTTTCTCACGTGGGATGCGTTCCACGGGCGCGCTGAATCCCTCAAGGCATTTTACTCACAATGATGTACTCTTCCCCCAATCCGTATATCCAGCTTCAATGTTCCTCATGCCTGTTACCTGTTGGTCATCCACACCTTCTCCGAATTCATACACACTACTTACACATGTGTCATGTAGCCATGGCGATGGATGCGCCAGAATAATCGTAAGAGCGAGCAAACATAGTATTACTATATATCAGCCACTATTTAGAATGTTTTACACACATCACCGCTTCACCTTTGCAACAAGTCTGTGTGGTAGGTGATGTTACCCCCATTTTACAGATGAGAAAACTTAAGGAACAGGAAGGTTTCGGAATTTTCCCCGAGATGCGCAACTGATGAAGCCTGAGAGTCAGGGTTGGGGTCAGTGAGGGCGGCTGCAGAATCCACGCCCTTCTCTCTCCTGTGTCTCTTCTCTGGTTCTTCTGGTCACTGTTCGTTTTTACTGAAATGGGTCCAGTAACGCCCGTTCAGCTGCACCCGCCCCTTCTCATCTGACAGTACCTCGTGGGCATTCTCTCAGGCTGATCGGGATGAACCAAGCTCACTCTTCAGTGGCTGCGTAATCTCTGTAGAAAACACAGACAGTGCTGGGCATGAGGTGGGGAAGGGAGGGAAGGGCTAAGGCATGTGTTTGGTGGAAGACATTGTGTTTGAGATGCCTGAAAGCCGTCTCAGCGAATCCCATTGTCTTCTGTCTTATCCAAGCCAGGCCTCAGCCATTTCCCCATCATCCTACAACCAGCCACTGCCTCGTTTTGTTCATTTCACCTTTTCATTTCCTTAGTGGACGCTGATATGAGTGTGTTTCAGTGAATGGCCACACTGAGCACTACGCTCTTACTGTAACGTTCGGGTTCCTCACAGAGTGGTTGTATAAAGCAGCGTATGCAGTCAGTGTACGGCGTGTTGGCTTCAAAGAGAAACTGCACCGGCTCTTGTGGCCAGATCGATAAGACGTGACAAGGCATGATGGCTACCCGGGGGTGAGGATGCCCGGCGCAGCCTCCAAGGACTCAGCGGATGAACATACTCAGCAGCTGTGACTTATTACAGCAAGAGAATAAAAAGCAAACCCAGCCAAGGGGGAAGGCTCAAGGGCTGACGTCCAGAGGAAATGAGGGACACGCGCCTTAGGAGTTCTGAGGGCTTCGCTGCGGCTTCCTCAGTGAGTTATGTGTGGAGTGCCTCCTCGGGTGAGCTCATTCGGAACTCACTGCACAGGGATCTTATTGGGGCCTCTCTGTCTAGAACACGGCCAAGATTCTAGACGCGCAGAACATAGCAGCCGGTCCCCAGGCGCACTGAGCCATTGATCCTTCCTGGGAGTGATGGGAAAGCTCGGCTTCCAAACTGGGCCCGGCCCTGAGGCAAACCCTGAAGCTCGAAGGATGCCAGTCTAAAGCCGGCCGTGTTAACTCCTCCCAGCGACTGGAACGGGAAGTTCGAACATCTAACGAATATTAAATATAACAGTTTGCGACAATAAAAAATAAGTCCCAGCTTTGAGACGAAGGCTCATCGACGTGTAAACAACTGTAACGAAAACCGTCAGTTAAGTCACAGTGGAAATGCTTACCCGTCCGGATTGAGTTTAGTGATGACAGTATGGAGAGTGTGGTGACACAGGGCCTCATCTCTGAATATAGCTACATAGGTATGTCTCCAGGTGATCGCCTTGCAAACGTCCCCTCTGTTGGCCATTGTTTCTACGAAGCTGTGATGGCCAGGTTAATGCTGTGTATTTCCCTTGCACGGATGTTAGCTCCTTCTCCTTTACTATCTGTTCCCACTGTTGAAACTTGTAGCCTCTGCTTTAAGAAAGAGAAAATTAAAGAATATGGGGTCATAACAACTCCTGTATTATTAAATGTGCATGACGTGAGATCCGAGAGTGTGTCATTGCGGGCGCGGGCACATTTGCAGCGATCTGCGCGAGTTTTGCTGGAACGGAGTGGGCGCTGGGAGGTCCTCTATGATGACCTCAGGGCCAGGGACCTAGGGGCACCTGGTCTCTGGGGGTGTGCTCCCCCTTGTGTTCACACTCCTCCTGTCTCTGTGGTGGGAAGCTGGGTTGCCTCTGGAGTGCTTGGTGGTGTCATCCTGGTGTTTTTCGGGTTAAAGATGTACAATATGTTTGCTCACAGGTACGCTACACATCTCAAAATCGAATGGTCTCCGCTAAATTGTAAATGAGCAGTGACGAGAGCCTGGGCCCTCTAGGCAGACCACCTGGGTGCACTTCCTGGCCTTGTTCCTACCTGCTGGGTAACATTAAGGGAATTGTCTATTCTGCTTGTCATTCGGAGATCCGTGTATTAAGCATGTCTTTTCTTTTCTGATATTTTGGCACCTGGCACCTTGCTCATACCGGGGAGACTGCTCTTCCCAGGGATAGATGATTTCTAGAGGGAGCAAAGACTCCCCTGTGAGCTTGCGAGAGAGAAGGGAGAGGGAGAGATACATGAACACTGATGAGAGAGATGCATCGACTGGCGGCCTCCTGCATGCTCCCTACTGGGGATCGAGCCCACAGCCTGGGCATGTGCCCTCACCAGGAATCAAACCAATGGCCTCTTGGTGCATGGGTCGATGCTCAATCCACTGAGCCACACCGCCACCGGGCATGAGTGTGCCTTTTACATGCAAACCAACCAGTCCAAAGCCCAAACCCTGCACCTACATCTTTTCAAGATCTCAGACCTGGAGCCACTAAACAATCCAGGGTCAGGTACCAGGCAACCAAGGGAATCCGGTGCTTTTCCCGGGGCTGGTCAAGGGCCAGTCTTTCCTTGGAATGTGTAGTATTTGAGTCATCGAGGCCTGTTCCGCTAACACATTCCTGCACAGTCCACACCCTCGTCTCCTGGCCTGGGCTCTGTTACCCCAAAAAGCAACCATATTTGAGCATCTCCATATGCTGAAGTACTTCTATGGTATTATCAGGAACATGCCTCATACTATGAGGAATGGATGGACTTAAAGAAAGAGCCGATTAATCCTATACAGCCATTACACCTACATCCACATTTTTGTACTAATTAGATTACTGGCGCTCTTTGGTCAACTGTTATGTGTACTTTGTGTTGAACCACCTTCCCTGTCAACTACGTTGGTTTAGGCCATCCTCCTCTCACATTGGGAAAGCACCGAGAACCTCCTAGCAGTTCTTCCTCCTCTTGCCACTTCCATGGTCTTAAATTCCACACAGCACCAAGTGATTCTTTTATTTTTAAAAAATATATATTGGGGTTTTTTGTTGTTGTTGTTGTTGTTTTTTCAGAGAGGAAGGGAGATGAATGAGTTAGAAACATCAATGAGAAACATCAATCAGCTGCCTCCTGCATGCACACTGGCTACTGGGGATGTGCCTGCGACCAAGGTACATGCCCTTGACCAGAATCGAACTTGGAACCCTTCAGTCTTCAGGCTGATGTTCTATCCACTGAGCCAAACCGGTTAGGGCCCAAGTGATCCTTTTAAAAGAAATCTGATGATGTCACCACTCTACTCAAAGCCTGGCGATGGCTGCCCACTTCACTGTGTACTAACTACATTTTAAAATTTACACTAATCTATACTAATAAAAGGATAATAGGCTAATTAGACCAGACATCTTCCAGATGTCCTTCCAGACAAAGCCATGGTGGCAGGGGTGAGGCAGAGGTGGTTAGAGGTGATCAGGCCAGCAGGGGAGAGCAGTTAGGGGCCATCAGGCAGAGTGGTTAGAGGTGATCAGGCAGGCAGGCAGGTGCCAGCAGTCCCAGTTTGCGAGAGGGATGTCCGACTGCCGGTTTAGGCCAATCCCACAGGGCAGTCAGACATCCCCCAAGGGGTCCAGGAATGGAGAGGGTGCAGGCTGGGCTGAGGGACCCTCCCCCCCCCCCAACACACACACACACACTGCACAAATTTCATGCACCGGGCCTCTAGTTTTTAATTTTTAATTTTTCAATTACAGTTGACCTATTAGTTTCAGTTGTACAACATGCTCAGTGTTTTATCCATGTTCATAATGCTCTGAATTCTGGGCCTTGCTGGGGGGGAGGCGGGAGACCCAGCTCCTTGCAGGGCTAGCCAGTTGGAAGAGCTAACTGTTCTTAGAGGGACATGCCCTTCGTGTGCAAATTAAACCATCCAGAACCCCTAACTGGAACCCCCTGCTGTTTCTGGCCCAATATTCTGTCTTCGTCACCCCAGGGTCTGGTACCAGACAAATAGGGAAGGAGACCCTAATCCCCCAAATCGGCCGACAGTTATTCAAACCAGTGGGTTCTAAGCTGTTTCCCTCGCCTTTCCTGTGGGAAAAAACCCTGATAAAAGTTCAGGATGAAGTTGGAGGTCCATGCCTTTAGTCGTGTTAGGCGGGACTTCCGGCATTCACTCGACGGCTGTGTCCCGAGAGGAGTTAGGGGCCAAGGTTGCCTCCACGCCCTGGCACTTCCTCCGCCCGCTGTGCCCACTGAGACAGCAGCCCAGGCTTCACGGCAGGGGGTGCGGTAGGACAGCTCCCACATTCGGTTGTCTGTAGGAAAACTACAAGACCCAGGGGGCTCCGCGGCGCCGGGCCAATCACGGCCCAGGCCAGGGTCGTTTCCTGCGGCGCGCTAGTGGGGCGGGACTTCCGGTCCCTGTGGGAAATCGTCATCCACCTATGCGGGGTCGCTCTG
This sequence comes from Murina feae, assembly GCA_004026665.1. NCBI lineage: Eukaryota > Metazoa > Chordata > Mammalia > Chiroptera > Vespertilionidae > Murina > Murina feae. The sequence continues at coordinate 6,929 of PVJC01045246.1, read as the reverse complement.
AGCGACGGGTCCCCGACTTCCCCGGACCCGCGGCAGGGAAGGGGCGCCCCGTGAGCCCCCGCCGGGACCCCGACCTCGGTCCCCGCAGGCCCGAGGCGACGCCCTGGGCCCCGCGTGCATCTGACACTGGGAGACGGAGCTCGGAGTGCGGGCCCCCAGCCGGGGTCACCCCGCTCTGGGCCGGGAAGGGGTGGCAGTCGCCTGAGGCGGCGGTAACTACCTCGGCCTCCCCCGGTCCTGCCCGCGCTGGGCCCACGGGGTCCCGCGATGGCGGCGGCGCAGGTGGACCCGGGCGCGGCGGGAGCCTCGTCACCGCGGGACCCCGCTTCCTCCCGGCGGTTGATGCAGAGCCTTCGCGTCTGGGACGCGCTTAGCCGCCGCGTCAAGGACGAATGTTGCTTCTTCCCGGGGCTCCCATCGCGCTCGCAGGGCCGGACCCCCCCCCACACACCCCCCTCCTTTGACCTCCGTTCTCTGCAGCACCACTGGCCGTCCCGTTCCCCGCCATCCCTCCACCTTTGTCCTTGGACCGGCCTTCGCCTGGAGATGGTGTCTTTTTTAATTTTAAAAAATATATTTTATTTTTTTACAGAGGGGAAGGGAGAGAGAAACATGGATCAGCTGCCTCTTGCACGCCCCCTACTGGGGATGTGCCTGCAACCAAGGTACATGCCCTTGACTGGAATCGAACCTGGGACCCTTCAGTCCACAGGCCGACGCTCTATCCACTGAGCCACACCGATTAGGGCCGTTTCTTTAAAATACAGTTTTTAACTGATTTCAGAGGGGGAAGAAGATGGAGAGAAACATCACTGATGAGAATCACTAATTGGTTGCCTCCAGCACACCCCACATTGGAATCCAGCCTCTCACCGTGACCTCCTGGCTCACCGGCGGAGGCTCAACCACAGAGCCACGCCAGCCCCGAGGCAGAAATTGGGGTGTTTTCAAGAGAAAGCGAAACCCCGTCCCTGTGTGTGGAAACCTGGCTCCGTACTTCCGGTCTGTTGGGCCGCGCCCCGACGGGTTGCCATGGAGAAGACGCGGCGCATGCGCTCGGAGGAGCCACAGGCGGCATTGCCTTAGCGCTGGGCCAGTGGCGGCTCGGGAGAGGGGCGTTTCCTGCGGCGGGGGGGCGGGACTTCCTGTCCATTTCCGGAGTCCCTCCGCGGGCCGTTAGCGGTTGGACCCTGACCACGTGGCCCCCGGCTCCCCCGCGTGGGCGCGACTCCCGAGGGCAGAGCCGGCGACGGCGGTGACGTGGCCGCAGCCCCCGCGCCCGTGCGACGGCGACGCCGCAACCGCCGAAGGCTGCGCCCCGGGGGCCTGGGGAGCGTTTCAGGCCGTTTGATTCCGACGCCGGGAGAGTGGCTCGCACCAGGGGTCCCCGCCGACGGGTCCCCGTGGCTCCCAGGGCCCCTCGCCGCCCGCTCGGCCCCGCGGCTGGGGCGGCGGCGCCGATGAATTCCTCGCAGGTGCGTGTGGGCCCCCCTCCCACCCCCTGGGGCCTCTCCCTGTCCCCCCACCCACCCCATGCACGGTCCCCGCGAATGATGGCGGCCCGGGGTCGTGGCGGCCTTGGGGGGGGTCACCCCTGGGCCAGGGGCCGGCAGGGAATGGGGTCGGGTGGGACCGGGGCGGCTCGGGAGCTGCGCTTCCCGGGGGGAAAGTTTGCGGAGCGGAGGGCGGGGCTGATCGGACGCGCGTTTCCTTCCTCGGGGTCCCCCTGGCGGCAGCGCGGAGCCTGGCAGTGAGACGGGAGGGCGGGGGAGCGTGGGAACGGGCGGCCTGGGAGGCGCCAGGCCACCACCTAGAGGACTGACCGGCCCGGGATGGGGGGGGCCTTCCAGCGACACCCACAGTTTTCATGGACTTGGACCCGGGCCATCCCAGTCAGGCTCCACCTACATCGTGTCCTGGTTACGTCCCCGTCTCTCAGTATTTTATTTATATAATATTAAAACAGCCCTGACCGGTGTGGCTCAGTGGATAGAGCGTCAGCCTGCGGACTGAAGGGTCCCGGGTTCGATCCCCGCCAAGGGCACAAGCCTGGGTTGCGGGCCCGATCCCCAGGAGGCAGCCGATCAATGATTCTCATCATTAATGTTTTTTTCTTTTTTTTTAAATATAATTTATTGATTTTTTTACAGAGAGGAAGGGAGAGGGATAGAGAGTTAGAAACATCGATCAGCTGCCTCCTGCACACCCCCTACTGGGGATGTGCCCGCAACCAAGGTCCATGCCCTTGACCGGAATCGAGCCTGGGACCCTTGAGTCCGCAGGCCGACACTCTATCCACTGAGCCACACTGGTCAGGGCTCATTAATGTTTCTGTCTCTCCTCCCTTCCTCTCTGAAATCAATAAAGAAATATATATATATATATTTAAAAAGCCCTAACAGTTCTTAGCTCAGTGGATAGAGTGTCGGCCTGTGAACTGAAAAGTCCTGTGTTGGATTCCGGTCAAGGGCATGTACCCCTCTCCCTCTCTGCAAAAAAAAAATCAAAAAAATACATTTAAAAAAAAGTTCCGCCATCTCAACGTATGTACATACGTGCTTTATGTTTTTTATTACTTACCACAAGTACAGGTCAGGAATTGCTATCTTTTCCTTTTTTTTTTAGTATGTTTTTATTGATGTCAGAGAGGAAGGGAGAGGGACAGAGAGAGAGAGAAACATCCAGGATGAGAGAGAATCATGGATCGTCTGCCTCCCACACGCCCCCCCCCTCCCCGGGGATCCAGCCGCAGCCCGGGGCCTGTGCCCTTGTCCGGAATCGAACCTGGGACCTTCCAGTCCGCAGGCCGATGTACTATCCACTGAGCAAACTGGCTGGGGCCGTTATCTTTCTTCCAATTTTTTTTGCTGTTTCCCTTCATTTCTGCTGTGTCTGTGCTCCATGTGCGTGAGGTAGGTGCTTATGTAGGTGGGTTCCGACTGACAGCGAGTGACGTCGCGCCGTAGGAACGGGTCTCCCACGTAACCCGAGGACCTACTGTGCTGCCCGCAGCATGGGAGGGCGGCGGGTCAGCCCTGCATGTCTGCTCGGCCCCCACCGTGAGCCAGCTGCCTACATCGGGCAGAAGTAGGCAAAAGGGCGTGCCAGGCGGGCGGGTAGCAGGTCACGGAGGCTGGAGATTTGCAAAGGGCTGGGGGCCCTGGTTTCTGCAGCTGCATTATTCATCATTTCATGATAATGGGGAGGACGGGCTGCACTTCCAGGGGAGCTCTCAGACCCCACGCGCAACTCCCCGCCACGTCAGAACAGCCCACGGTTAACAGCACGATTCCTGCTTCTTACCCTGAGAGCTGCGCCCCCACAGTCTGTCTATGCCCCTGATGGCGTCTGCCGGCTCGCCTGCCGCTCCCGGTCAGGGCTGGACTCGGTGATGAGCGGCTGTGCCATGGGCTGGTGTCTCCTCGGAGCTGGGGGTGGGGAGGACGGGGCCCAGGGACGCCCGTGGGAGCAGCGAGGGCTGGGAGGGAGGCCCCGTGGGAGCAGCGAGGGCTGGGAGGGAGGCCCCGTGGGAGCAGCGAGGGCTGGGAGGGAGGCCCCGTGGGGGCAGCGAGTCTGGGAGGGAGGCCCGTGGGGGCAGCGAGTCTGGGAGGGAGGCCCCGTGGGGGCAGCGAGTCTGGGAGGGAGGCCCCGTGGGGGCAGCGAGGGCTGGGCAGGAGCCCGGCTGCCTGTGGACTGAACTATTCTGCCCCCCCAGGGCCGTGTGACCTTCGAGGACGTGTTCCTGTGCTTCTCCCGCGAGGAGTGGGGGCTCCTGGACGAGGCTCAGCGGCGCCTGTACCGCGACGTGATGCTGGAGAACTTCACCCTCGTGTCCTCCCTGGGTGAGTCCCGGCTCCGTTACCTGTTGCTGCGCAGCAACCCTCCCCCCGCCCCCACGCCCCAGCTCAGGGGGATGAAAACACGTCTATTATCTCTCAGGTTCTGGGGGTCCAGCATCAGGCATGTCCTCCCTGGGCACCTGCAGCCTGAGGTCTTTGTGACCTTGGGGTCATGCTATGGGGGTGGGGGGGGCTGCCGTCTCACCTCAAGGCTTACTACACTGGAGGCCAAGCTCCTTTCAAGGTCACACACCCAGTCGGGGGGCTGGTGGTCAGAGCCCTTCCTCCGTTTCTTTTTTTCTTTTTTTAAACATTTTTTTCTTGAATTCAGAGAGGAAGCGAGAGGGGGAGAGAGCTAGAAACATCAGTGATGAGGGAATCATGGAGTGACTGCCTCTTGCAGGCCCCCCCCACCGGGGATCGAGCCTGGCACCCAGGCATGTGCCCTCAGCCGGAATCGAACCCGGGACCCTTTGGTCCACAGGCTGATGCTCTAACTACTGAGCCACACCGGCCAGGCCCCTTCCTGTTCCTTGTTGTCTTCAGGAGCAAGTAACAAGGCCGTGGATTCCCAAGCACGTGAGACAGCGCGTGAGATGGATTTGGGCCTTTTTGCAACCTGTTTGCAGGGGTGGCGCCCCATCGTTTTCGCCACGTTCTCTCGATTAGGAAAGTGGATGCGAGCAGGTGGTGTGAGTCCCCGCCCCCCGCAAGGGGCAGCTTTCTGTCCCAGCGTCTGTCCGGCACCGTTCCTACTCCGGGGCGTAGGTGCCGTGAGTCCTCAGGCTGCCCCACGCCTGCCTCCCGCCGGCAGCAGTGAGATGGAGCATGGGGTGGCCTGAGCCTTGGGTCGGCCCAGCAGGCCCCAGGTGGATGGGCCCCCACTTGGGGGCGAGGCTGTGTGACTCCCAGGCTCAGCCCCCAGGCCCCCAGCTGGCATTTCCTGGGGCCCGAGCGCCCGGGGATTGTAGGCCCGATGTTACGGATCCTTGTGAAGAATGGCTGTCCCTGCAAAACCTTCTGATGAGACTTTTCCTGATACCGACTGCTCTTCCCTGTGGGGAGGGTCGCCCCGGTCACTGCCGGCCACTCTCCACCCCTCTGTGCCCCCAGGTCTCGCCGTCTCCAGGTCCCACGTGGTCACCCGCGCGGAGTAGGCGCAGAGCCCGGGTTCCGGAGAAGGTGGCGCAGCTCCGGGCCCCGCAGAGGAGACAGGGGAGGCCTGGCCCAGGTGAGAGGCTGTGGGGAGCGGGGCTCAGGGCGTCAGGCAGCCCCCGCGGCGGCTGCGTGTCCCGTGCTCTCCGTCCGTCCGCGTCGGTGGCTCGCCGCATCCTGCTCCTCGGCCCGTTGGTCTCCGTTTGATTTGGTTGTTTTCATCCTCCCCCGAGGACGTTTTCAGAGAGAGCAACATTGCTGTGATAGAGATGCGTCAATCAGGTGCCTCTCGCACCCCCGACTGAGGATGGCACTGCAGCCCGGTGTGCGCCCTGAGACTCACGCCCGTCGCCTTCAGGGCGCGGGACGACGCAGCAGCAGCTGAGCCACCGCAGGGCTCCTGGCCCGGGTCCGGCTTTGCTCAGTCCGACCCTGACCTCGGATACCGTAGCCCCCACCCCCCGGCCTGGGTCTCCCTGTCCTTCACTTGGCACTCAGCGCCGTGCTGCACAGCCCTGGCTTCCTTCTAACGGGTCAGCTGTCCACGTGCCTTCCCTTCCCCTGAAGACTAAGTGTTCAGCTGCAGCCGGACTTCTGGGCTCTGTACAGAGCCTTGGGGACAGTGCTCAGCCTCCCCGGGAGCCGGCCCTGTGGGAGACGTGCCTCCTCCTCGCACGGTCCCACCCGTATGTACTAACACATATGTACGTATGCATGTAGTTTCTAATTGCTTTCAGAGGTGGAGGGAGGGAGAGAAACATCAATGGTGAGAGAGAATCACGGATCGGCTGCCTCCTGCACGCCCCACACTGGGGACGGAGCCCACAGCTCTGGTGTGGGCCCTGACCAGGGGTCGAGCCCTGACCTCCTGGTTCATAGGTCGATGCTCAGCCACGGAGCCATGGCGGGCGGGCTGTTTCCGTCTTTACACCCAGCCCCCTGTGGCGTCTCCTTCGTTCTGTGACCTGTGAGGCCCCAGCCCTGCCTCGTCCTCAGTCCTCGCCCATGGCCAGTCCCCGGCTGTCTGAGGCACGTGGGCTGTGGGGCCGGTCGCCGCCCATCAGGCATGCAGGTCACCGGCGTTTCTCCTCCCCAGGTCGCTGGCGGCAGTGGAGGTGGCGGCTGCTGGTCCTGAGCAGGTGCTTCTGTAAGAGTCACAGCTGAGCGCCAAGGCGGGCCCCTCCCCCAGAGGCTCCGTCCTGTGACACGCGTGGGCCTGGGTCGAAGGGCATCTCCGCACCAGCCTGAGCCGCGGGGACGGCACCCGGGCAGCGAGCACACAGCGACATGGGAGTCCCGTGGAGAGACCGGTTCGGTGTAAATGTCGATCAGAGGCTGACACGTCGGTGCGGGGAGAACATCTCCAGACGGGAAGGGGCCAGGCCCCGTCGGTGAAGGGCTGCAGGTCCAGGAGTTAGGCCTGTGCTTGCAGGGGGGTCGGAGGGCTTCTGGCCCCCCCAGGCCCCTCACAGGGCAGAGCCACACAGAGCACGGGGTGGGGGCCTGTGTGCGGGCATTGCCAGTGGGTCTGCGTATCAGTTCCCTTCTGCCAGGGGGCAGCCTCGCTGCAGGGCTGCAGGGTCAGCTCCCTCGGGGAGTGTCCCGGGGCTCCCAGGGGGCGGTGAGGGCCGTCCGAGGGCGAGAGCCCCGTGCCCGTTCCCACAGGAGCGTCTCCGGGGAGATGAGCGCTGGGCACAGTGGGGGTACAGGCGAGGCGGGGACAGGTGGTCGGGGTCTGCGCTGGAGGGTTGCACAGGAGCAGGTCCCCAGGACGTGCTTTCCCCGAGCAACAGCGCTTCCAGGGTCTCCGCAGGGAAAGGGCCCCATCAGCAGGTCAGACTCCAGGTCAGCACCGCCCTGGCCCTGCAACCGCAGTGACCCAGGAGAGAGGGCGGCGCCCAGTCAGCACTGCGGCCTGTGAGTGCGTTCAGGGGG
>PVJC01045245.1:0-13774 GCA_004026665.1 Murina feae | reverse complement strand
CAGACCAGCTGCTTTCTGAGGGAGGGGGCAGGGTTTTTGCTATCCTTCATGTCCACATATTCTCCACTTGCAAGCTGTTATTACTGATGCTATGGGTTATAAGAATAGAGCTCAGTGGGAGGAAGGGAATAGGGGGCAAATAATTCCATACTAGCCCTGCTTCTGTTGTAAAAGAGGCAAATGTTTGAAACTGATTTTCCTCTTTGGGCGGCTGTGGTAACAACATGACTTCATTGTCCAAGTTAACCAGCTGCCCCTCCTTTGCTCTAAATCTGTCAGTCCCGTCACCTCTCATTCCAGGAAATGTATTTTGAGCCTCCCAGTTGTCCCAGTGAAAGCCTTTTTTTTTTTGCAAAGGGTATCTCCCACCCTTTCCCCTGGGAAAAGGTGAACCAGCCTGGCAAATCATATCTTCACAAATCATATCTTCCTCTCCAATTGCCTGATATTTTTATATCTGAGTTTTGGATCCATCTGATTGGTTCTTTGATATCTCCACTTAAAATCTGAATTTCGGCTCAATACTTCTCTTTGGAATTTCATATTGCTGGGATTTAGCTGGAATTTCCAATTTAATATACCATTACACTGTATTAGACAAAGTTTATCCCTCTCTTGGAAGAGTAGGGGAGAGAATTAATTATAGGCACCAAGAAACCAATTGCATAATAGGAATGTTGAAAATTATGCAATATTCAGTTCTACATGAAACAGAAAGTTATATAAGAAAGGAAACTAGCTGCCTTCTCTTTCATGCTATTTAGGGAAGGCAAATATGGGGATGGGCCATCATAGTTCTAAATATTCATAGCAAATCAATATCATCTGCCAAGAAGAAGAATGGAGATTATGGATTTTAAAGGTGTTTTTTCCCCACAACAAATTGCCCATTCCAAAATATTAAAAAATAGCTAAACAAATTGCACTTCTTTGGGTAATTTGGTATCTTTAAAAGAAAAGTTTAGACATGGTTAATGAGCTCAGTGTCCAATCCAATTTCTAAAATTAGAACTCTCTACTTTGATCTTTTTCTCTGGTCCATTCTTCCCGACTGCTCACTGTTCTCCAAGTACAGTCCCTCCTCAGATGGTCCCATGGCGGGGATCCTGGATCACTGAAAGGAGGAATATTGTGGCCAGATTGTCACTTCACTCCTCAAATATATTATAAACCAAACGTAGGAGGAAAATGAGCTCATTCACAAATAACAAAGACTATGTCTCTGAAGGTTTGGGCCTTTTAGCCTGCATGATATCCTTATTTTGCAGGTTAGGGTTTTCTGTCAGAGTAAAGGATCACTGTTACCCCTTTTCTCAGCTCACACAGGCAGTCACTTTCCCAGTTTTCTGTGACTGTGCTACTGTTAATAGCACATCCCATACCACATTGGAATTGGTGTGTGAAATGGTATCTTCCTCACTGTGAGAGAACTCCTTAAGGTTATGGATTTTATTCAATTTTGTGTGCCCAGGTGTAAGAGCAGTGCCTGGAACAAAGGGCTCAGTAAATGTTGAGCGAATGGATAAATGAGAGAAATCAAATATGATTCTTACTATAGTTATTTATGTGTATATGTCCCTTCCTCTTAACTGTGAGTCCTATGAGGTAAGAATTCTATCTTACCTATTCCAGTAGTCTTAGCATTTAGCATGGTGCCTAATGCTTAACCCACAGTTGCTCAAGTAAATGTGTGTAAAATGAAGAAATTAATGCATTTCAACAAGCACTCTGGGTAGTCTGTGTCATCTGTGCTTCTGTTATACCAACTCTTGTCCTTATCTTTAGGGGCTCAAGACTAATTAAAAAAAAAAGCTTTGGGAGTCTATTGCCATCCTCACCACCTTTTAAAATACCAGCTTTGTTTATTTCAGATAATAATGTTTGCTTTTTATTTTCTGTTTGTTTTCTCTTCTCTCTTCTTTACTCCCCCCCTCCCCCAAGGAACCCAGATCTTGAATGAAGACCGTGGCTGTAAGTGCAGTTAGGATAAGCCTTTCACAGAACTGGTGCTTTGGTTTATGAGCCCAGCTTCTTGGGCCAGTCAATGCTGTTGGTATTGGATGTCTTAATGCAATGCCTGAGGCTTACAGATAAAAACACTAAAGAGCAAGGTGAACACATGGGCTTCCCTTCTGAATAATACTTATTGCAGAATGTCCCTGGAAATACATAAAAATAAATGAAATATTAGCATTTTCAAAGCCCTAATCTTACACCCACACAAGCGTCCACTCTTGTTTTAACCCCCGGCTTGGCACTGCTCCACCTCAGAAGTACACCTACCCTCTCCCCGGGGGAAAAATGAACAAACTGTTCTTCCTTGTTCACAAGACAGATGAGTCTCTGAAGATCACCTCTCTGTTGCAAACTCAAAATCACTCTCAAGTCTAAGGTCTGCTTCTCTGTACAAAAGACAAAAACCACCAGGAGGATGAATTTTTAAAATCAGATTGTTACGGGCAGTTGAAAATTCAGTTTGCCCCTCACTGAGGGAAAAGAAAATTTAACCTGCAAAGCAGGAGTAAAGGAATATTTTTAACACATCGGAACTGGCTAAATCTGTCATGCTCAATTGTGCAGCAGAGCAAAATGAGATGAGTGTAGTAGTGGCAGTTGAGAAAAATGGCTTTTCAAATTCAGTTTTTTTATGAGAGTAATTTAGGAAGTGCAGTATGGGACTCATTAAGTACAAAACACCATAAATATCAGTGTGAGTTGTATTCTGCTTTTGTTTGGCTCAGCGAGTGGCACAGTGTGCCTTAAGTCTGATGAAGAGGTTCTTTCGGAGGATATAAAGCAGAAGCATCAAGGCAAACCCTCTGAGCAGCACCACATTCCCCAGGAAAGGGGTCCCTCAAAAAGCGTTCGTCTATCTTGTTGAGGAGACCAGGAGGAAGCCGTGGTGTACACGCCGTCAATAATGCAACACTCAGAACTGCGCAGTGGGCCAGCCTCAGAGTTCCCATTGGAAAATCAAGAGGTGAGCAGGAGCAGTGAGCCTGTGGGAAATGACTTCACACATGGAAGCAGGAGGAGAAGTACAGCTTGAACCATCAGGCTGTGACAGAAGTAAATGGGAGCGCAAACCCAGCTGTGGCTCAGACTCCTGTTTCCAACAGTCACAGTTTTGGAGAGGCGATGAAAGGAGGAAAGCCTCCCCCATCCCCTCGCCTCTGTGAGCCTGAAAAGTTAGGGAGTGTGAAGTGTGACCCCTTGTAAATATTGGTTTGACGGTCTTACCAACTCTAGAGAGTTTAAAAACCAAGGAAATTCACTATAAATCTAAGATTTCAAGGAGAAAAATATTTGTATGAGTCTGTCTTTATTGAATAACTCTTGAATCCAGTATAGCATGACCAACTTAACCTCTGTCTAGATACTGAGAGGGGAATGGCACACAATAGAAATAGAACCACAGTTATTTATTAACCACTCACTATAAAGAAGATATTTTTTTACAGACCCCGAGAAACTAAACAATAAGTCATAAGAAGGAGAACAGGCCATGGAGATAAGGCAGCGAGTCCCACATCAAGGGCAGGACCTAACTGAAGGGAGACAGTGTTCTGGGGCTAATCGTTGCATTGAGGTTTAGATGAAGTATATTCAAGTTGGTCAGACCTCCAGGATTACCCGTGAGAAGAAGCTGAGTGGACTCTGTAGTGGGAGCAGTTATGCTGATCAAGGAAAGAGGAAGGCAGGATATGCAGCAGTCACTCTAAAAGAGACTATTGAGGCAAAGGCCTAATCCCCAGGAACATCTGGGCAAAAGGCTAAATTCAGTGCCCTCACCAGAGCACTCGAGTTATGTAAAGGAAAGCAAGTAAACATCTATATTGACTCTAAATAAGCTTTCCTACTACACGTGCATGGTTCTATCTGAAAAGAAAGAAGACTATTACCAACCAATATAAAGGACATTAAACATAAGCCAGCAATTCTGGACAAACTACAAGCCATCCTGCCTCCTACTCAAGTAACTGGGATACACTGTCCTGAACACCTGAGAGAAAACACAACCACAGCAAAAGGAAAGAGAATGGCTGATAAAATAGCAAAAGAGTCAGCAAAAAGAAAAATAACTAATGTCCCTAACACCAGCAGTAGACCTATCTCAGTTTCACCCAGAACATTCTGCCTTTGCCCATAAGAGGGTGGGAGAAATGGTGGTTCAAGGAGACAAGCAATAATTGGAAAATCAATTAACAAGGAATTATCCTCCTTCCTGAACAGCTAATAGAACCCATAATAGAATACATCCATGAAGCAACTCATTATGGGAGAGACTCTACTAACATCAAATCCTGGGTTATGGGCTCAGGAATAGCCCAGGCAGTTTGCAGAGTGACAGCTCAGCACTTTTTATGCCAAAGGCACAATCTAAAAATAGACCCCCACCTGAGGAAGGAAGGGAGATAGTCCCCTTTCAAGGATTGGCCAGTAGATTTTACCCAGATGCCCAAATCTGGGGGCTGAAAATATCCACCAGTATTTTATTTTTAAAAACATATTTTTATTAATTTCATAGAGGAAGGGAGAGAGAGATAGAAACATTAGTGATGATTGAGAGAATCATTGATTGGCTACCTCTTGCATGTCCCATACTGGGGACCAAGGCCACTACCCCAGCATGTGCCCTGACCAGGAATCAAACTATGATCTCCAGTTTCACAGGTTGAAGTTCAACCACTGAGCCATGCTGGCTGGGCTCTACTTGTATTTGTTGACACTTTTTGTGGATGGATAAAAGGCTTGCCCCACAAGTCACCAAGCCCTTTTGAAGGACATAATCCCTTGGTTTGGACTTTCTAACAGTTTACAAAGTGCTAATGGGCTTGCTTTCATTTCTGAAATCACACCAAAGGTCAGTCAATTCCTTAATATTACATGAAAGCTACTGGAGAACACAAGTCTCCAGAAAAGTTGAATCACACATTGAAGAAAAACATAGCAAAGCTTTGTCAGGAGATTCCTCTCCAATGGGATCAAGTTTTTTTAATTGCTCTGCTCAGAATGAGAGCAGCTCCCTGAAGTGGGATTTGTTTAAATATATGGGCAATAATGGAAAATAATGGGAAATGATAATGGGCAATAATGGGAAATAATATATGGGCAGCCCTTTCGGGCCACTAAAGGAATGGAGGATACATACATAGATCATGATATCAAAATTAAAAACTATATTCAACATCTTAACCAGATATTAGCCATAATAGATATCTTTCTGTTTTAAGTACATTACATCCTTCTGAAGCCAGACACAGTCCTACTCAAGAAATGGAAAGCCATATCCCCAGAGGATCAATTAGAAGAAAAATGGACTCAACCATGGGACAAGCTCCTAACCAACCCAACTGCCTTAAAACTAGCAGGGGTGAAACCCTGGGTTCATCAAACCAAGGTAAAAAGAGCACTGGAAGCATAACCCAATAAACATTGAAAGCCAATGCCAAGGGCAAAAGACAAAGAGGGAATCTTAAAAGCAGCAAGAGAAAAACAGTTACCTACAAGGGAGTACACATAAGATTGTCAGCTGATTTCTCAACAGAAACTATGCAGGCCAGAAAGGAGTGGCAAGAAATATTCAAAGTGATGAATAGCAAGAACCTATAACCAAGATTACTTTACCCAGCAAAACTATCTTCACAGATAAGAAAAGCTAAAGAGCTTCACAGATAAGAAAAAGCTAAAGGAGTTCATCGCCACCAAACCAGTATTATCTGAAAGGTATCCTTTAAGAAGAGGAGGAAGAAGAAAAAGGTAAAGATAAAAATTATGAACAACAAATACATATCTATTAACAAGTGAATCTAAAACTCAAGTGAGTAAAGAATCTGATGAATAGAATAAACTGGTGAATATAATAGAATCAGGGGCATAGAAAAGGAGTGGACTGACAATTCTCTGGGGCAAAGGGGTGTTGGGAGTGCAGGAAGAGACTGGACAAAAATTATACACCTATGGATGAGGACAGTGGGGGTGGGTAAAGGCAGAGGGTGAGGTGGGAACCAGGTGGAGGGGAGCTATGGGGGGGGGGGGAGAATAGAGGAACAACTGTAATAATCTGAAAAATAAAGGTTTAATTAAAAACAAACAAACAACTGCCTTAGACTTAATCTTTTACCTGTTCCTCCAGATATTAGGAGAACTCTATCCCTTTAAACAGAATAAAAACACTAGGGTGTATTTATAAAGCCAAAAATGTTCTGAATATTTCTGACTTTTGCCTTTCAGGAGGGACTTAGGTGGAACAGACTGTTACCTCTTGTCTTTTAGGGGTAGGTGCCCCTATAAGAAACAACAGGAATTATACCCATTTCATCACCATCGATAAGACTATAACCTACAATAATGTTTATTCTTTAGGACCCAGCACCTACCAAATGGACAAGGACATGCTTGCACTGAAAGTGGTGGCTGTTGCCGTGGTAGGGGAATGTGTTTATGTTTCTAAGTGCTCTGAAAGTTGTGTCAGGTTACCTACAGATCATGCCATGAACTGTACCAGTAACTTTTCAATAGTCTGTGCTTATGGACATGACAAGTTACCAGGTGGGTGGCTTCTTATATATGGACTAGGGGCCTGGTGCACAAAAATTTGTGCACTCGGGAGGTCCCTCAGCCCGGCCTGTGCCCTCTCACAGTCTGGGACCCCTCTGGAGATGTCCACCTGCTGGCATGCGTGGTCAGCCTGGGTGAGGAGCTGATGGCTGTTTTCAGGCTGGCCAAGCCCCCCAGTGTGGACCCTCACCCCACTGGGGTGTGGTCAACCTGGGTGATGGGCTGAGGGCTGTTTTCAGGCTGCCCACAGCCCCTTCAGGTTTTGGGTCCCTACTGGGGTATCTGGCCAGCCTGTGTGAGGAGCTGATGGCTGTTTGCAGGCTGGCCAAGCCTCCCAGTGGGGTCCCTCACTCCATTGGGGTGTGGCCAGCCTGGGTGTGGGCCTGAGGGCCATTTTCAGGTTTTCAGGCTTCCCATAGTCCCTTCAAGTTTTGGGTCCCTACTGGGGTACCTGACCAGCCTGGGTGAGGGGCTGATGGCTGTTTGCAGGCTTGCCAAGCCCCCCAGTAGGATCCCTCACCCCATTGGGGTTTGGCCAGCCTGGGTGTGGGCCTGAGGGCCATTTTCAGACTTTCAGGGTGCCCACAGTCCCTTCAGGTTTTGGGTCCCTACTGTGGTACCTGGCCAGCCTGGGTGAGGGGCTGATAGCTGTTTGCAGGCTGGCCAAGCCCCCCAGTGGCGTCCCTCACCCCATTGGGATGTGGCCAGCATGGGTGATGGGCTGAGGGGCGCTTTCAGGCTTTGAGGCTGCCCACAGCTCCCATTGACCCAATGTCCCAGCAAGGCCGGCTGGAAGCAGGTTCCTGGGTTTATTTATCTTCTATAATTGATACACTGTTCCTTTAAGCCAAGGCCTAGGCAGTTAATGAAACCTCCTCTCTGCTTCAGCTCTGGCTTCTATAATGAAATAATGTTTTGCTTAGTAGTCGGCCTGGCCTGCTATTTGCTTCAGCTCCTGAGGCTTCTATCATTGAGACATTGTTGCAAATATGTTCTTGCCTGGAGCCCAGAGAAGGCCAGCCGGCCACAAACAGTTTCACTCCTGCTGCAACGGACGCTGCCTGTTTACTCAGCTCTGTGAGTGGCAGCCTCCATCTTGGCTGGATTAATTTGCATACAGCTGCTCTGATTGGCTGGTGGGCATGGTTTAGGTGTCCTGAAGGGAAGGTCAATTTTAATATTATGCTTTTATTAGATTAGACTATCTGTTTAATCATATATACCAGCCAACAACACAGGGGAACCATGCTCCCTAGGAAGACTCACCATCTTCATTCCCCAGAGACATCTCAGGATCCCGACCAGGCATGATCTTTCCACCTACTTTCTCCAGATGGCAATGACAATATATAATTATGGAGTCCAGCTAAGCATATTTCCCTGACCATCTTTGTAATTCGGGTAATGGTAATCTCCCTAAACTTAGACATGAGCAGAAAAACTTGCAGTATGGTAAAGGCATTGAATGACACTTTTAGGGCCATAAGTGCCTTAAACCAAGAAGAGTTAGGACAAATAAGAGAAGTGTTTCTAGAAAACCAAGCTTCCCTTGACTATTCATTCCTAAGGTATTAATAATGCTTGTGAAGAATTTAAAGACTCTTGTTTTAATTTTACTGACAATTATCAGTGCATAGAAAATAAACATCAGGTTAATGATATGATTTCTAAGGTTAAGCAAAAAGAAGGATTTTTGATAATCAACAAATCAACAACAAATGACAAGTGCTGGCGAAAATGCGAAGAAAAAGGAACCCTCGTGCACTGCTGGTGGGAATGCAGACTGGTGCAGCCACTGTGGAGAACAATATGACGTTTCCTCAAAAGACTAAAAATGGAACTCCCATTTGACCCAGTGATCGCACTTCTAAGAATATATCCCAAGAAACTAGAAACACCAGTTAGAAAGGATATATGCACCCCTATATTCATAGCAGCACAATTCACTATAGCTAATATTTGGAAACAGCCTGAGTGCCCATTAGTAGATGAGTGGATTAGAAAACTGTGGTTCATCTACACAATGGAATACTATGCTGCGGTAAAAAGGAGTTCATACCATTTGCAACAGCATGGATGGACCTGGAGAACATTATGCTAAGTGAAATAAGCCAGTCAGAGAAAGATAAATATCACATGATCTCACTCATTTGTGGTGATACTTTGGATTTTTGATTAGCATAAGTTCATCACATGCCTGGCCCTTAGAATAAAGCCTCCAAGCTTCATATTTGTACATTAGCCTATTCCTTTTTTAAAAACCAATATTTATCCAACCCTGCACAAAAAGGGAGGTCTGCACCATCTCATCTAATCTTATCCCAATTCTTGTATATGGTTTTCTTTTGTAGACACTTAGTTCCTCTGAAAATTTGTCATGATTGTCTCACCTTTAAGCCTTTGCTTTTTGAAGTGTTTTTATGTGAACTTCAAATTGTACATCATGGCTTAGTCACACTGAGCTAGGCTTCTAAAGTTCAGGTCAAGTCAACCTACTCTAGTTTTCTTTGGTTCATGTGAATGACCCCTCTCTGTAAATCTGTGGTCTTCATACCACCTTCTATATTAGAGCTATATTAACTCTCCCCTCCTCTCAGAGGTTTTCTCCATTATATTCTGGTCTCCTTGGCAGCAGATACCATTGTATCCATCACAGAGTTTTATCTGAGCTTGTTTTTCTTTGGGAATTTTTATGTGCTGTGTGGCAGTGTATGTGTGCATGTGCACATACATACATATACATCTTAGGGGAAAAAGACGCTTCCTTTTTCCTTTATCTCATCCAAAGCACACTTGTTTATTCACTCTTTCTTCCACTATTGGCCAAATTATCAGTGAACAGCCACCACTACTCCTTTGCCACATCAGGGATTATAAAAGGCAGACACCCTCCCGTCTTACACCATTCCCCTGTGCTGCTCCTCTGCTTGCATAACCTCAGGTCAGAGATGGTGTGGATACAGTTGGCTCAGTGGTTTCATGAGGTCAGCAGAATGGCCTACATACTCAATCTGTGTCAACCTTGTAAGATGGGCTGGAGCAGAGGAAGCGTTTCCAGTTAGGAAAATATTAGGTGATAATTCGCCATTCTTTTGTATTTAGTGAGGCAGAGTCCATTTAAACATCATATCATTCAGTTAATGGGATCATGTTCACTTATTCATTCATTCCTGCAATTGTCCATTCACTAACTCATCTGTCATATATTGAGATCTGTTCTGTGTGAGTAATTTTAGTAGGGAGGTATAGCCATTATCTATTGCTATAATAATGCTGCACAGCAAATAACCGGAAAACCTCATTATCACACAACAATATTTATTTAATTCATGAGTTTGCTCATCAGTGATTTCTGTTTTGTGATTTTGGCTGAGCCAGGCTTGATTGATCTCAGCTGAGCTCACTCATTTATGTCATCAGCTGGCAGTTAGGGACTGGCAAGGAGGCCCCTGGCTAGGAGAGGTGAGAAAACTATCTTTTTCATATGGTTTCTCACCTCCGGCAGGCTAGCTTGGCTTAAGTACATGATGGTGAGGATCTAAGACAATGACAGAAATGAACAAAACTTCTTGAGACAGCCTCACAGTGGTACTGTCACTTCTGTCATATTCAATTGGCCAAAAGTGGATCTAAAGGAGAGCCCAGATTCAAGTTATGGGTGGAGAGGATGAAAAATAAACTCCAACACTTGAAGGGAGAATCTACGAAGACACATTGCAAAGAGCATGGGTTCAGGAAAGCTACTTGAGACACCAATACAATTGACCTACCACAGGGAGACAGACTGGCAGACCCCAATTTAGACAATAATGTCATAAGGGCTATGAGAGCAATATGTACACAGTGGTAAGAGAGAAATATATTTATTTATGATGTTCTACCTTTTAAAAGGAACAAGAGGAAGAAAGAAGCCAGTAAACAATTTATGCTCCTTTTTTCTCTCTTTCCTTTCCCACCAATATATACAAATCTGGTGTTCAAGACTTGCCTGGGGCAGTCACTTGAAAGAAGTGGGACTGAGCAGTTTGGAAATCAGCTGCTGTCTACAGAGGTCATATGAATGCATTCTTGTTTCTCTGGTGAAGACTAAGAAACTATGCATTTGAAACTAAGCTCTTATTGACAGCTTCAGATGTGTTCCTTGGTCTTCAGGGAAGACTTTTCTCTGATATTTTTTGCTTTTGAAGTAATAGGCACTAAACTTCATTTCATTTTCTCATTCTGCATTTGTCATTTGGTCTCATTAGATTTCAGAGTCTCACTTGTCTGTGTGATTTAGACTCCCATGAACTCCCAAGGCAGATATGGCTGCCTGCTATATTTTACAGAACTCGATCAATGCTAGGTATAGGTTTAAATCAATGAGACTTACACCTGCTGATTACCCTGCACTTCAGCATCGTATTAGTAACCTCTCAAAAAGTCAGTTGTACCCTAACCAGTTTGGCTCAGTGGACAAAGCCTTGGCCTGCGGACTCAAAGGTCCCAGATTTGATTCTGGTCGAGGGCATATGCCTTGGTAGCGGTGGCATCTCCAGTGGGGGGCATGCAGGAGGCGGCTGATTGATGTTTCTCATCGATGTTTCTAACTCTCTATCCCTCTCCCTTCCTCTCTGTAAAAGATCAATAAAATATATTTTTTAAAAAAGTCAGTTGCTCTTTATCTTTGGAGGTTGATATGGAAAAAGAGGTAATTAGAACTTCTCAACTGTGGTCCCCTTGGACATAGCTATAGCCTCAGCAATGGACAGTGAAGGGATGTGATTGCGTGGTTGAGAGAAGTAGCTTACCTTGAAGAACTGTTCTAAACTCTCGAGATACAGTCTGCCTGTCCCTTTTTGAACTCCCAGCAGTATCCTATTTTCATAAAAATAACTAATTGACTTTTTGTATCTTCCTCTATATCTTTTTCCAGCATTCTATAGTTTTCTGAGTATAGGTCTTTTACCTCCTTGGTTAAGTTTATTCCCAAGTATCTTAATCATTTTGTTGCCATGGTAAATGGGATTGTTTTTTAGTTTCTTTTTCTAAGAATTCATTATTGATGTATAAAAATGCCATCAAATTCTGGGTGTTAATTTTGTATCCTGCTACATTGCCAAATTCACTTATTAAATCTAATAGTTATTTTGGTGGAGACATTAGGGTTTTCTATGTATAATATCATGTCAGCTGTGAATAATGACAGTATATGCTACCTACATGACTTAATTTAGACCATAAGCAGCTCCTTCCAGCCCTAAAATAAACCACTATTACTAGAGTGCCCATACTTCCCAGTTTTTTGGGGATAGTTCTGTTTTATCCCTGTTGTCCTGGCATGACTAACTTTCACTTTAAAAGTGTCCCTATTTTGACAATACATTATTTAGTCACCCTAGCTATTAATATAGGGTTTCATTATATTATATAGGGTTTTCAGTTTCTAAAATCCCTTACATTTACTTAATGGAAATATTATTTAGAATTCTAAAATCTCAAAAAACTTTATAATCAATTGAAAACAATTAGCAAGTCAGGATTTGATGAGTGTGAGAGAGGTAATGAAAGAGAGTTTTGAAAGGAAAATCACAAGGCCACCAAAGGCACACTCTCACCTTCCTCTGGTGCCAGTTGTCCACTGTGGAGACTGGTCACCTGGCAGGTGGTATATGACCAACAGAATGTTTATTGCTCACCTGTGTTAATAGGCACATATTTTCTCATTCTCTAAACTGAGAAAGCCAATGCAAGGTTAAAAGTACTGCCAAGGCCTCAGGAAATTTTTTCTGTTAAAAAAATTCCATCAATGCTTTAATTGATTATGTAATAATTATCATTTTAAAATAATTTTATATGTATTCAAAATTTTAGTTTATTCATCAGCTTCTTTCTTCCATATTTATTTTTTTCTTATAATTTTTGTTGAGGAACATTTATGGAGATAGAAGTGAGGAAACTTGATATGATCAATCGGCCAAAGAAGATAAATGATAGAGGCTTAGTAAGAATCTAAGGGGAGAGGCAGAGAGAAGAAGGATGCCTGCTTGCCCAATTCAGGCATCATCCCTCTCAGGCTCTCCTATAATCAAGTCTCTATTCCAATACCCACTAACTAAACAGCATTGTAGTGCAGATGAAAGTTGATGTTAGGTACTCACTGTCCTAAAAAGGAAGATAAAATAGAAGAGACCGAAAACTTTACTTTTGATTTAGTGGCTTAAGGAAGGTGAACTAGAGAGAAATGTCTGCAAAAGAATACTTTTACTCCCATAGCCATTATTTGTGTGGAATCCTTGATGGAAATTGCCTGCCTCCTCTAAGCCCAATTTCCAGAAGTTTGACAGAGATGAACTGGATATTACTTGAAATGCTTTTATAAGGACAAAATGAAATCTGGCCAAATAAAACTAAACTAAAGGAAACAACGCTTGAGGAAAATTGTCCCTCTTCAATAAAAACCCAGCAACACATCTCTAGTCTCATTAATCACCACAGAAATCAATACTTTATTTTGTTTTTAAGTTTGCATCCATTTCAAAGTCCCAGCAGTTCCTAGATAATTTAAAATAATTTTATTTAATTAAAGCTGCTTTTTCATGTTTTCCAAGTATTTATGAGAGACTCCTGAATCAATCGGTGATTTTATAAAATTTTATTGTTACATTTGATAAAGATTGATTTATTGATCCCACTAATGATAATACTTTTTGCTAAATCAAACATTTAAAAAATGGGCTTCATTTCCATCTGCCAATATCAGCATTTATGTGTCTGAAGTCTTACCGCCACGGAAGCCATCTCTCTACCATGTGCATACAGACCAGTGGTACCGTTGCTGGAGAATTGATATCTTCTAGCTCTAGAAATAGACCTCACCTCAACCAATGAGTCTTGAGAGTTTCTTTGTAAACATCCCAGTTCCTGTGTTTCAAGGGTGGAATAATTTTGTTTTACATCATTTTCCAGAGTTAAGCTCCAGTTACGGTGGTCATGGAGTTAAAACAGCCAATCAGGGTTGCCTTCCTTTCAGTTAGATGCCACTGTAAAGCCCCTTTAGGAATGAAAGACCTATCACTATAGCTGCAAGAAACCCTGCTAGCAGAAAGTTCTTAGCCATCAGCTCCACTTCAGGATTTTCCAGCCCCCTTCAGCTGAAAAACCAAACCAATCTTCCCCGAGAACATTACCCCTGTCACAGGGCAACTTGCATCCAAAGATTGATTTACACAAG
>PVJC01045244.1:0-13775 GCA_004026665.1 Murina feae | reverse complement strand
GCCTGGGGGCAGGTCCCCAGCAGGTAGACACACACAGGAGGACTGCTCCGAGCCTCAGATGCGGCTGGGGGCAGGTCCCCAGTGGTGACACACACACACACAAAAGGCGCCTGGCAGACTGGGGCCATCATAGGACATCCACTGAGGGGTCCCAGACTGTGAGAGGGCACAGGCCGGGCTGAGGGACTCCCTCTACCCCAAGTGCACAAATTTTTGTGCACCGGGCCCCTAGTAATAACATAATTAATAGTGAAAGAGGTTGATTTCTAGCTACTTATGAAACACTTAAATATATACTGTTTTCTTTATTTCATGAAATATCTATGGTAATCTTCTAATAATTTAATCATTGTGTGTCACAATTGAAGAGAGCACTGACATCCTGTAGGAATTGATGAAACAGTCATGACTTGGATACACACAACAGACGTATGTAGGACCCTCACCCCCACTTCAGGTTGGGAGGATGTCGTGGCTGCAGCATGGATAAGGCAGCCTCTAAGCTGCAGCATGTGGGTTTGTTACTACAAATACAGACCGAGTCTCCTTGTGGCAGACACGGAGGGCATGTCTGTTGCCTTCTGAGGCAGGAACCTGAGAATGCTTCATGCCATCTGGCATGAGAAGCCCATCCGTGGAGCATTGTAGATCCTCTTCCTGTTCCAGATTTACCCTGGGCTATATTGGCTCAAATGCGAATTAGCGTACATCGCCAAGAGAGATGAAACCAGCAAACACAAAGATGTAGTTGCCAACTGAACACATGTCCATCCGTCACACTATACTTATTCTCAATCCAGACACCAAAAGGACAAATGTTATGCAATAGACAAGGAAACCTCGTCTTTTTAAAAATATATATCTTTATTATTTCAGAGAGAAAGAGAAAGGGAGATATAGAAATATCAATTACGAGAAAGAATCATCAATCGGCTACCTCCTGCACGCCCACTACTAGGGATTGAGCTGGCAACCCAGCATGCGCCCTGATCAGGAATCAAACAGTGACCTCTTGTGTCATAGGTTGACACTCAACCACTGAGCCACCCCGGCCGAACAAGGAAACCTTTTCCTCTCCATTGATGCTCTTCCCTGAAACGAGGCCTTTGCTCCCAGTTTGGCTGTTGAGGAGTCCAAGAGTGCTCTGCTATCAAACAACATTGAATCATATTTAAACTTGGAAACTTTTGTAAGTTTGATAAGCACTTGATCAGGAGCAGCGGGTGTCTTATGAAACCTTCCCAGCGACTCCAGCCAGATTCAGAGCTCACTGCTCCTGCGGCAGGCCACTCCCTCTCTGAGAAAGCTCGGCCTGCCTTGCATTACAGTTTAAATACGGCTCCAGCCCAGCCTAGACTGTGAGCTCCGCCCTGGCAGCCTAGGACTCCTGTGTCAGTGCGTCCTCAACCTCAGAGCCCAGCCCATTGCTAGAGGTGGAGCCCCTCACACATGGCCTCACCTGCTGTCCCACCAGCCTTTGCAGGTGACACTCATCATGATCTCCCTACTGATCACTGGGCTTGATTGCAAATAATTCAGAAAGGATATTCAAGTAAAATCTGCAGATGGGTGAATTGTGTTTGCCCAAAATGCATGTTAAAGGCCGGCCCCTGATACCTAAGAATCTGACCTTATTTGGAAATAGGATCCTTGTGGATATAATTATTTAGTTAGAATGAAGTCATACTGGGGGAGGGGAATGGACCGCTAATCCAATATGACTGGTGTTCTTAGTTAAAGGAGAAATTTGGGCACACAGGAAGGGAGAATGCTATGTGGACACAAAAGCAGAGGTCAGAGTGACATAAGCCAAGGACACCAAAGAGGCCAGCAAACCAGCAGAAGCCAGAGAGAGGCCTGAGCAGATTCCCTCTCGAAGCCCTCAGAAGGAACGAATCCTGCTGACCTTGACCTCAGACTTCTAGCCTCCAGGACTCAGAGACAATAAATTTCTGTTATTGAAGTGTGTGGTACTTTGTTATAGCAGCCCTAGCAAATTAATACATGGCCTACATCCTTGAAAGAAGTTGGGGGGGCTTCTTTCTAGGGTTATGGTTAGCCATTCATAAGAGCAGAAATGACAGCTTTCTAATAGCAAAGTTAATCATTTTTAGATTATTCACTTTATAGCCTTCTGGTTCTTAAACTTGTAATTGCCGTATGTGGTGATAGAAAGCGGAGTGAGAAAAGGTCTGATGGAAATGTGTTCTTAGATGAGTGATGTGTGTTACGCTGATGGATGGCTGATGGATATATTTGAGAGAATGAGGCCCTCTTCTAGTAAAACAGGCTCGGAGCTGCACATAATCTAAACATATTGGTACCAAGAGCCCAATACATAAAGCTTCTGCTTTGACAGTAAACTGATGCGTGCATGAGAAAAGATGCTAGAGACACGTGTGCACCAATAAGCATGGCCCGGCTTTCTCTCAGTAAAGAGGAGATGCAAACTCACACATTTTGCTCCTGTATCACTCTGATTGGAACTGAGCATGAAATCTAAGTAATGCTGGGAGGGGAGATGGACAATGAAATACTCTCTTCTGGACACTCAGGGGAGGGGGTTGAGCAAACACAAGTTTGGGAGCCAGATAGAGCTGTGCTACCTCCTGGTTACCTGACCCTGGGCAAATCATTGCACCCTCTGGGACTCTGTCTCATTACCTAGAAAATGAGAGTAATAATACTTCCCTCAGAGAACCAGCCCGAGGATCAAGGGCGATGATTTGGTCCAGCGACCAGCAAACTGCCCACTGAGATGCTCAATAATGATATTCAGTAAACTTTATATCACTCCTGGTTATTTTGGGATGCAACGGTTCTGCAGTCAGACACTTTCTCTTTTTCTTTCCTTCCTTCTTTTCTTAGCGACAGAGTGTACCCGGATTGTGAACTGAAGTCCTGGAGCACACAGACATAGCACACACTTGGGCTCGAATGAGCCCTAATTAAAGCAAATCCTGGTGAATCCTCAGTTAGAAAAGCTTCCCATTCTAGAGGACAAATTAAAAGTAGACTCTGTGCCCTAGCTGATTTAGCTCAATGGATAGAGTGTTGGCCTGTAGACTGAAGGGTCTTAGATTTGATTCTGGTCAAGAGCACATGCCCAGGTTGTGGGGGGTCAATTCCCAGTGGGGGGTGGGAGGGGGAGGTGTGCAGGAGACAGCCGATCAGTGATTCTCTCTCATTGATGTTTCTATCTCTCTCTCTCTCTCCCTTTCTCTCTGAAATCAAATATATATATATATATATATTTTTTTTTTTTTTAACAGACTCTGTATTACAGGAAAGGGGATTAGGGGTCTCTTTAACTTGCTGGAACAGCAGCGAGCTTTTAAACGTGTGGCAGCCTGTGTGTGGTCTCTGAAGGAGGTGGGCAGTGAGGAATGGGCCCACAGGAGGGCAAAGGCCTCAGGGAGCCAAGCATGTTTTCTGGCCATCTGCAGTGCCCCTCTGGGCAGCCTTTTTCTGCAAGAGACATCATGATGCACCATTTTGAGTTCCAATCAATGGACTGGAAATGGCAAATCATGGTTTAAAATCATGGTTTCGTTGAGAAGGAACCAGGTAACCAAGTCATGTAGTGTGAGGGCGTCAGTTACTAAAAGGCTATGTGGGAAGCTCCCATTACACCTGCCCTCTCATCGTCATCACGAAGCTCCTTTGTTGTGTCCCCTTGGTATTTGAACTTCGTTAAGTGCAGCGTTGCCATGTGCTTTCCTGCAAAGAGGTTGATAGTCTTGGTTTTGTATTTAGTGAAGTAATCCAGGTCATGTCACCTGCTCCCTTTCGCCAACCCTCCCTCCCTCCATGTCCCCTATTGTAACTGCCCATGAATCAGCCTTGAGCTTGCCAATAGGAAAACTCATCCTCAGGACTATGAACTTGATGGGATTAGAGCACATTAGCCGGTGACATGCAGTGCAGGTTCGGTCTGAGTGATGAGCCTGGAATGCACAATTGGCTGGGCAGGAGGACATCCTTCAGTGGTGGAGCTACGGCCAGGCTGTCAGCGTGACGCATCCATTTCCCTTGAACGCAGACAAAGTGAAATCTGAGCAGCTCCTTAAACTAACAGATAAAACACAATCTGGGAAGCTTTTACATGTAGTGCTCCAACACTAAAGAAATAAGCAATTTAAGAGCCAGATGAGACCATTGGCATCCCTAATCTAAGTCCCTGCTTTTATAGATAAACTGAAATCTACCCTGGGAAAGTTACCGTGTGAAAGTCACACAGGCTAAAATCCAGCTCTTCTGCCTCCTGACTTAGGAAATTGGCCCAGGTTATTGGTGTAGGAAATAGATAATCTGAAGGAAAATGTGCCTAGATTTTAATGTTGCTTTGCAAATAAATTACCCATTTACTCGCCGGATGGTGTAGACTTAATGGAGCAAGTGAGGGCTCTGCCTCAGTCTCTCCCTTCCTTCCTCTGGACCGAGGTACTTCTCAGCACTAAGAGCTTTCTGACCCCAAACTTCAGGCTCTGTGTCCCCTGCTGGAATTTGAGATGACAGTCATCCCCAGCACCTAGCACACCATGAAGGAAGACATTATAATGGACTCTGAGAAAATGGGCTGGTTGCTGTTTCTCTCGTTTAATAACAAGGGGTGAATGAGGAAGGAGAAAGGAGATTCAAATGATGGTCATTTGAATGAGACAAAGGAAGGACTCCTCTGGTAGCAGCTCCTCTGGTAACAGAGTACCATGGACTGGGTGGCTTAATTGACATTTATCTCACAGTGTTGGAGGCTGAAAGTCTGGGATCAGGGTGTCAGCATGGTTGGGTTCTGAGTGAGGGTCCTCCTCCTGGTTCCCAGATGACCACCTTCTTGTATCTTTACGTGGTGGAGAAAACAGTCATCTCTCTCCTGTCTCTTCTTATAAGGACACTGATCCCATTTGGGGGCCCCACTCTCATGACATCATGTAAATCTATTCACCCTCAAAGTCCATTCCTTTCGGAGCTAGGATTTCAGTATATGAACTGGGTGAGGGGGACACAAATGTATAGTCCATAACTGCAAGGTATGGGCAACACTGTAAAACTGTGCCCAGAGACCATCAAAAACACTTTATTGCTAATACTTATTGGTCTTGGTTATGAAAGTAGAGTTTTACCTGGACCTGGAGGGGGAAACTATGACACCCTTAAGTTCCTGCCAAATTTGAGGTTGAATCTCTTTCATGTTAAAGCCTAAGATTGTTGGGGAGAAGTGGCCTTTTGAGACCACCAGCAGCTGTGGAGGAAGGTATGAGGTCAGGGCATTGGGGCTAGTGAACAACATTGCCAATTCTGGTCTCTCCCTGACCTCCCTCTTTATCTGGAACTTTCAGCTGCCAATTTTAGATTTCTCAGAGTGGAAGCAGAAGTCCTTTATATATATACTAGGGGCCCAGTGTACAAAAATTTGTGCACTCGGAGAGGTCCCTTAGCCTGGCCTGTGCCCTCTCGCAGTCTGGGACTCCTCAGGGGATGTCCACATGCCGGCATGCCTGGCCAGCCTGGGTGAGGGGCTGATAGCTGTTTGCAGGCTGGTCAAGTCCTCCAGTGGGAACCCTCACCCCATGGGGGTGTGGCCAGCCTGGGTGAGAGGCTGAGGGCCGTTTTCAGGATGCCCACAGTCCCTTCAAGTTTCAGGTCCCTATTGGGGTACCTGGGCAACCTGAGTGAGGGGCTGAGGGCCATTTTCAGGCTGCCCACAGCTCCCATTGACTCAACGTCCCAGCAAGGCTGGCTGGAATCAGGTTTCTGGGATTTATTTATCTTCTATAATTGAAACTTTGTTGCCTTGAGCCCAGGCCTAGGCAGGCAATGAAGTCTCCTGTTTACTTTAGCTCTGTGGCTTCTATAATTGAAACACTGTTGCCTTGAGTGGAGGCCCAGCCGGCCTAGGCAGACAGTTGCAATGGAAACCTTCTGTGGAAACCCCCAGCTCCGTGGCTGGGGGCCTCCATCTTGGCTGGGTTAATTTGCATACAGCCACTCTGATTGGCTGGTGGGCATGACTTGGCTGGTGGGCATGGCTTAGGTGTCTCAGAATGATGGTTAATATACATATTACTCTTTTATTAGATTAGATATTATTGATTTTTTTACAGAGAGGAAGGGAGAGGGACAGAGAGTCAGAAACATTCATGGGAGAGAAACTTTAATCAGCTGCCTCCTGCACACATCCTACTGGGGATGTGCCCACAACCAAGGCACATGCTCCCAACCAGGATCAAACCTGGGACCTTTCAGTCCACAGGCCCACGCTCCATCCACTGAGCCAAACCAGTCAGGGCGGGAGCAAAATTTCTTAAGTAAATTTACTTAGAATACAAAATCAATAGCATGTATAATAATAGCATGGAGTAATGCATAACATACAAACCATAACAATAAACGTATGACCCCTCTGTTCTCTGTCTCCCCATAGCCTTTGGTTGGTAGCCCTATTACTGGACCTCTGCTCATTTCATTCTGTGATGTAGGATCACTTATTTATATGCTTGTTTCCTAGGAGACAGCAAAGCCTTTGAGGATAGAAATGGTATGATAATAGTTCATGGATCACAACCCTTACTTATTACAACCTGCCATCCTTTGTGTGATTTCATTTCTTCTAAAAAAAGAAATTCAATTCTACTATTTTCAGGATTTGAATGAAACTTTAAAATCTACTCTTGTACTTTTCAATTTTTAATATTTCTTAGAATGCAGTCCTGCTATATAACACTGCCCAAAATTTCACAGAATATTTTTGCAGGTGGCTTTGTGACATTTATTACTGAAAGACCCACCTTATTGTAACCACTTAACTCTTTCATGCCAGTGGCCACGGAAATGGTGGAGGAACTAGGAAACTGCTTGTGTGTCTCTACCAGGTCTGCACCAGGTATGTCTCTACCAGGACCAGCATCTCCCTACCCTGGAGGCCACATTGAGCATGGAAACTACTCCAGCCAGCAGCTTGCTTGGCACAAGCTTGCTTGCAGCTGGCTTTTTACATGTATGGCCCCATATTTATGCAGCCCTGAGAGTGAGTACATCTTTTAACATTTTGTACCCTAGACAGGCACCCCCTTTGTCTCACTTTAGTCACAACCCTGACCAGTGTTAACTTCCTATTAATGTTGAGCTTCTATCTTCATGTGACGCTGTGTCTCAGCTTCACTGCAATGTCCAGGGCAGTGGTTCCCCAGTGTGGTCTCAAATCAGCAGTACCACCATCGCCTGGGAACTTGTTAGAAATGCAGGGCCTCAGGGCTCAGCTCAGACCTGCTGAATCAGAAACCCTGGGGGCAGAGACCAGCCCGCTGTGCTCCCCTCCAGGTGATTCAGATGCAAGTATAAATTTGAGAACCACAGGACTGGAGGTGGGGGAGGCAGGTATTGATTATTTGAACAGTTTGCCCCATTTTCTGAATATGAATCTCCTAGAGCTGCTGCCTCCCACCTCCTAAAGTATTCCACAAACCCCACCCCACCCAGTTCATGTTTCTGGAATATGGTAACCCCGTCACCAGCATCAGAGCTCCCAGAAAGGTAGGGAAGTCCAGATATATAAAAAATGATGAGTAAAAATATGAAGAAGTTTAACCTCAAAAAGAAGATTAAGGATGGACAGATACATGACCTCAGATATTT
This sequence comes from Murina feae, assembly GCA_004026665.1. NCBI lineage: Eukaryota > Metazoa > Chordata > Mammalia > Chiroptera > Vespertilionidae > Murina > Murina feae. The sequence goes on along the minus strand of PVJC01045244.1, from coordinate 6,140 downwards.
TAAGGACCATGTTGTAAAAGAATTAGAATTATTCTTTATTTTTAAGTTAGAAGCAGGGCCCATAAAGAGGTTACAGGGACCCAAATATGTGCCAAATGAGGAGGACCATCCTGATAATCATGGGTTTATACTCAGAATGGGCTGCCATTAGGGTTAATGGGTTCCTCATCACTACTCATGCTAAGGCAGAGACTGTGGGACTCGGGTCACGGATGTGATAGAGCAAATTCATGATTTAGGCAAGAATTGCCCTCGATCACCTTAAGGTTTCTTCTGATATTCTGTCATCTTAGTGCCTTATAGATAATAGATACCAACACACATAAGAAGCAAGGAGAGGAGCAGGGGAAGGAATGATAGTGGGGAAAATCCCCAAATTATTTATACTATGATTGTTATATTTGGTTTTCACTGGTGTTGACTATATCACATCAAACTCACCTCTTATCATATGTTGGTTGGTATGGTGTTATTTTTTAGTTAATGAGAGTCTGTAAACACATGGAAACTAAGATCAGGAGAGGCAAAGGGGTGATGAAGTGATTTGTATGACACGTGCACTCCTGTTCCCAGCACCAGGCACTTCCAAAGTAGTTGGCAGGGACGCAGAAAAGGATTAAGACATGGTCTCCGAACTGCAATGCTCAGGCTGGTGTGGGACATGGCCAGGTAGGCAGATTCCTAAAAGGGAGCCCCAAGTTGTTGAGACCAAAGAGGAGGGCTGGGATCACACGGCACAATGGTTATTTCCAATGCTTTTAACCATTAAATCAATGTTTTAAAAATAAAGAGGAAAGGTAGGTTTAAAAAGGAAAAAGTTGTATGGTACTTTGCTATTGTTGGTATTAAATAAATAATTATTATTTTTTTATCATTAGCAAGTCGAGGAAGTTAACTATTGGTCTCCAAGTGCTATCCTTTGTCTTTAAGTTGCTGGTCCCACCCTTTATGTCTGAGCCAATCTGGATTCTCAGGAAGATCATTTTAGGTTTTTAGAAAGAGTTTGAAAACCAGATTCATATGCATTTCCAAATACAAACATGTATGTTAGGATAGTCTGAGTACCAGTAATAATAGTTTGATTTGTAAAATCTACGCAGGTAGGGATCTTTAAGCTTCATTTATTAAAGAGCATAGATTCTGTCCTAACAAATACACACAAACATTTCACCAGATAGCAAATGCCTGTTCATGGCAGAAAATTCAAGAAAGTAATCTGCTAATGAACTGAACATTCTGGAAAAGAATTTAGTACACTCAGCACATTGAGTGAAAATGTCCATTTTACATTCAACACATGACACTGAGTGGCCACAGACAGACTATAATCTCTGATTACTCAGAGGCACATCCTGCCCTTCCCTCCAGCCACTCCACCTCCCTGGGCATAAGTTGTCATTGTACAGTACTGTGGTCAGATATGAGCCTGCAACTGTCTGACCTCAGCCTGAGATAGCCTGGAAATTGCACTGTTTGAGTCATTCCCTGATAACTATCTGTTCACTTCACGTCTGTCCTTTCAGCTCAAAATTCAAGTCAGAATTGGGTAGAGAGGACGCCTCCCCCTGGGTTGCTCCCATTGTTGTGATGGCATCAGGTGAGGACAGGACCTTCAGTGATGACTCAGCCTGTGCTTTCCTTTATGTGTTCCTCACTCTGTGGCTGCATGTGGTGCCTTGGGCATCATGGTGCACCCCAGGCAGGAGGCAGCTCTGAGCCTGGCTCCCGGGAGGCGAGTCCATGGCACCATCTTTGTGTAAGAAGCACCAAATACTTTGCTTCTCTTCCATTTAAAAGTCTTCCTTCTCTAACAATGGTACATGCACTGTACTCTGTATTTATCATGAGGGAATAAATGGAAACATCCATGATAGTCATTCTGCTATCTATTCAGATAATTTATCCAAGTATTCAGATCAATTTAAACAGCACTTTTGTCCATCCACAAATATTGCTGGTGGACCAATATGTCCAAAGCTGAAAATGTATTTTTTAAAGGCGGTGTTGCCATTCTCTCCTTACACCCTCATTGCCTTTTTGGCAACTCGCTGTGTAGAATGTTCATCTCCCTTCATCGTCCCTCCCCTTCCTGCCTACATCCCATCCCCGTGCCCCTCTGTTCACTTTCACTCAGAGGCCAGGTGCCGTTCTGTGGGTCTTGCTAATCTCTCTTATATTCAGTCTCCTGTTTCTTATAGGACCTTTGCTGTTGTCCTAGACCAGACCTGAGCTGAAAAGTACCACCTGGCCCAACCCTTTGCTTTTTATAGGTGGAAACTGACCTAAAGAAATGACGTTGATGGTCCTGGCTTTAGGACAACAACTTGGCAATTACCAGACCACTGCCTCTTCCCAGAGCTCTACACCATTGCCCAGCCAGTCTCTCTCCATTTCCATCATCCTGGGCGGACTCCAGGCTGCTCTCTCTGAATCGTGCTAGGCTGCCCCTCAGCCCAGAAACCTTCAGTGGTCCTCCACTGCCTCTAGAATAAGATCCAAACTCCCGAACTTTGCAATCAACAGCCAGGCTAACTTTCTTCACAATCCCGCCTTTTATATACACTTTTGCAGCCAATCAAACCTCCCTGTCGGTCCCAGGTACTCCTCACCTGCCTTAGGTGTGCTCTTACTCCCATACCTATATTTCTGCAGTTTGCAAACCTGGATCCCACTCATTCTTCAGGACAAACATCGAATGCTTCACTTTTCAAAAAGCCTTGCCTGTTTCCCCCTGTTAAAAAGGATCTCTCCTCCACTGTAGGAATACAGTTGTCCCATTCCCAAGTCTTTTCTGTCATCTTCTACTTTGTGTATAATAATTGTGTGAACACAGGTCGATATTCTCTGCTGGTCTGAAGCTTCTTGAGGAGAAGACTCTAGTGTGCTTGGCTTTGCATCACCTAAAACTCTTGCCCATGACATTCACTCACCTAAGATCCAGAAATAAACCAATTTGTCCATATAGTTTCAAGTTATTAGCCAGTATACTTAGAATGCTGGTCAACTGTTAATTTTCTGTTCATCTTTATGGAGTTGACCAATTATATTATTTTGGTTTTAATACACAGTTTAACTGTTCTGATAAACCATGTGACTTGTCACCCACTAGAAAGCATTTTATAATTAGTTATATACCACTGGACTTATTTGACACAAAAATATAAAACATCAAATAAATATAATTTTCCTTCTAGATCAAATCTCCCCCACCCACCCCCCACCCCCATCTGCCCCATTCACACACAAAGGACTCAGATTATCATTGAAACTCATCAAACACTTACTGCCATCTTGTGGACAGAGCGATATTAGCTGGACACCTTAATGGAGTGAAGAGAGCATTTGCTTTTCTAAGCCTCCACTTAACGGTTCCCTGAAGAAACCACAGGAAACAGCCTCTTCATTAATTAAACCACTTGCCCAGAAAGTGGTTAGTCAAAGCCAGAGAAGCCTTTGTTAATTGTTCTTTATCACTACAAAAGCCTAAAATGGTTGTCAGAAATGTGAATACAAATTATCTTAATTTTCTCATTCCTAATATCCAGGAAGGAGTGGGGTTGGGGGCAGGGGACTGTCAGGAAATGGTGACTGGGTGATTTATATAGGTCTTGCTTCTTGAAGCAACAAAGCTGGAGTTATTTTAATTAATGCACTAGCAATTAGTAGAATGCACCCCAAAGTACACAATTTACTGTTGATTCCATAGTCTCTTTGCCAAATTGTTCCCAAACAAGTTGATGTCAAAGCTAAAGAAAGGCATGTATCACCATGTGACTATAAAACCGGAACTTCACAGAAGGGGGAACCAGTAGCTTTTATTATGGTCATTCACATATTGGAATTTAAATTAAATCATAAGCGGTGCGCATGAAATAGGGAAAAGGAAATAAAACATTAAACAAGAGTCATTTTACTTTGCCTGGGCACAGGGGACCTCATCCCTGCATGCTTTTCATTCCTTTGACTTTTACAGGTAAATCAATGGTCTATTTCAAGTGAAATAGGTGCTCAGAATATATTCCTTCCGTTTAAATGTAGCTCTATTCAAGTACAGAGCCGGGCCACATCTACAAATGTGTTCATGCTTGTAGTATGTCTCCAGGCTGCTTTATTGCCTTCTCTTTAGCCTGTAATGAAACTCATACATGGTATTGAACTTGTCTTAAAGAAATGATTTCTTATATACCTGAAAGAGAACCAGGACACTCACACAAAGCTGATTCGTGTGGGTGGCACTTTCCCAAACGTGGACTGCATCTCGCTCCAGTTTCTCGGCGGGTTGGGATCACTTGTGTTATATGCTTCTTTGTTTCCGCCTTGCCTGCCTGTGTTAATCACTCTAGAAAAGTGGTTCAGGAAGTAGCTGTCAGATAAGGCCCTGCCTAGCAGGCAGAGGAGAATTGCATATTAAATTTATTCACCAAATCAAAATGTATTGATCACTTGCTATGTGCCAGATCCTATCGTAGGCATAGGATATAAAGGTGCAAAATCTCTCTCCTCCAGCAGCTCAGACTGAGAGGGGTAAGTTGTTACAGGCCCACCTGATACCAGCAATGCCAGTGGTGTGTGTGGGGTGACCAGGAGCTTGTAGCTGCTAGATGTAAGGTGCACCAGGAGGGGAAAAGGTGGTAAGGTGACCAGACGCCCCACTTTTGGCAGGACGGTCCCGATTTTTAACAGTTTGTCCCGCGTCCCATGGCATTTTTAAAAAGTCCTGATTACTCTTTGTAATATTTTAAGTAATAATTAAAAAAAGAAAAAGAAAGAAGAAAAAGAATCCTCCCCCCTCCGGTCAATGGTGTCCCGCTTTAAATCTGGTCACCTTAGGTGATGGTCAAGGAGAAACAGAGGTAAATCATGTGGTAGGTGAGTTTGTTTCCATAGTAGGGAGCAAATATGGAAGATAAATGTAAGGGGTCAAGATTGGAACCTGACTAATGATGAAAGCCTTCCATAATCTCACCTGAGTGATCAAACCCTGAGTCCCACAGTGGAAATGGGCGAGAGGAGCAGCTGCTCAGCTCCTAAAGGAGACATAGCAAGAGCAGGTGCCAGGTAGGATATGGACTCTGAAGGCTCCATGTGGACAGTGATGGCCTGGTCCACTGCCCGGGTGACCATGTGAAGTGTGGTGCCGTTTTAATGAGTGAGGAAATAGAACTTTTGAGAAATAGCTGTGAAGTTTGTTGTGACAGGAATCCCATGTTCAGAAGGCAGTGGTAGAAAAGGTTTAAGAAGGAAATAGACATCATCAACGAGAAAACCTGAAAATTTTTCTTGAAATTGTTTCATTGGATGATGGATTAATTTAGCAAGAGACATCTTAGGGAAGTGAAGTGATCCTAAACGGAAAGTGACAGGATTTGAAGGATTAACAGAAACAAGGATAACCCAGGAATTCCTGCTCTGGTTCCCTATTAGAATTAACTGTGATCCTTACAATCCACCAGTGGCCAGGAAGCATCTCAGGCCGATGGGAGCTCCTTGGGTTATTCCACTGTGCAGCTAACATGAGACAACTGGTATAAACTCTTCTAGGAAAAGAAGTGAGAGAGAGTAAAGAGTACCACAGAAGGCTATGTCAAAGATGAGAGTTATTTGAGAATAAAATAAGGGGCATTTACCTGTTAAGAGGGAGAAAAGGAAACAAGAAAGGAGATATTGGTGGTGAAAACTCTTAAAGGCAGTGAGGAGAACAGGCGTGTATTTAAGAGTAGCTTTGGTTGCTCTCTAAGCCCCCCTTCCCTACCATTTGTCTCTGGATCTATTCTTATTCATCAAATTATGTTGATCGTTATATCCCACATATGAGTGAGATGGTGTGATATTTATCTTTCTCCAACTGGCTTATTTCACTTAGCATAGTGCTCTCTAGTTCCATCCATTCTGTTGCAAATGGTAAAAGTTCCTTCTTTTTTATAGCAGCATAGTTTTCCGTTGTGTAGATGGACCACCATTTTTTAATCCACTCATCTGCTGATGGACACTTAGGACTTGTATGCTTGCATATTAGCATAATCAATGGACAAGGACACCGGGCAGTGGAGGCTTGCCTGGGGGTGGGAATGGGTTGGGGTGGGGGGTCAATTGGGGGAAAAGGAGGCATATGTAAAACTTTAGACAATAAAAAAATTAAA
>PVJC01045243.1:0-13793 GCA_004026665.1 Murina feae | reverse complement strand
CTCCTAAAGGAGAGTTGAGTTACAGACACAAATTTTCCCAAGGGTGTAAAGCATGCAGGTACTGTTTCCTGGGGCAGTGGTCACCGCTGCATTTCATCCTTAGCCGTGTTACCTGAGACTGCCAAGTGGTTTTGGTAAAATAAGATGAACTTCGAAAGGCTTATTGTGTCTCTGTACTTGTCAGTTTGGTTCTAGCTTAGATTTAAAACATCTTTGTGCCTAAGAATTATCCAATGGGATTCTACTTCTTGTAAAAGGGAAAGAGAAAGACTGACTTGGGAGACAAATAGTTGATGACAAGCAGCTTATATTGACTTTTCATCTAGAGAGGGAACCTTTTGTGGAGGTAGTCTTTTAGTTAATGGCTATGTGGCTTCAACAATATCTAATGCAATAAATATTTGCTAATCCCCTCTTAATTCACGAGAAAATACTGTACCAAATAAGTTCTTCTGAAGGCTATCATAAAGTGAAGGGCCTACAAAGAGGATGATTTCTTTCTTCAAAATGGAATTAAAACTAGTTTTAGAAAGGGATCTTACCTATGCGTCTTAATGCAAAAGAGGTCTATTTTTAATGTCACAATAAAGTCCAAAATTCAGGGGGCTTCTTTCTCTATAAATCTTATTCCCTTATGGTAGGTATAAAATTTAAAATGGCCCATAGCCACTACATACTTATTGCTGAACATTATTTCATATTCCTAACATATTTAAATGATTGCTAGTATTTTATTCTGAAGCATTAAATATTTTCTTTTATGTTTTGTGATATGAAATTGCTGATATTCTAGCGTAGACTCTCCAAAGTGGCAATCTCTAATCCTGTCACTTATTCCTTTAGTGGTTACTTCTGTAGATAATGATGACTCGGCATTGTTGAACGGGCGCCACACTCCCTAGCAGGTGCTGCAGGCAGCGGGCCAGCTCTGCAAAGTGTGGGCTAGAATTTACTTTGCTGAAATGTCAGTGGTATTCATGGTATAGGTATTCCCTTTTCCTGTTGGCTCTGGACTTTATTTTATTTATTCTCTTATTTCCCTTTATTCCCATTTCTCTCAGGTATCCCATGTAAACACATTTGTAGCTTTTCTAACATCTTTTCATGCTCATATACACATGAGCAAACATGTACAAATACATACTAGTATATATATAGAGAAAAAATTTTAAACTAAACTGAAATGGTACTACATACAGAGCAATGAAACTTGCATTTTTTTTTAAAAAAAATTAATATATTCTGGAACCACCTGGCCTGCTATTTAAACTTGGATATTGAAATCCATTTGTGGATTGGAGGTGGTGGGCAGGAGTGGGTTTCTCCCGATAGGAAGCTTGTTTGTCCTCAACAATGTGGGGTAGTTTAGGACCAAGGACATTTTGAGCATTTAATCAACTACTACATGTACGTGTGTACAAGATACTGACGTACAGAGTGAGAATTCAAATTATTCAAACACTCTCCATCCCTTTTCCACTTCTGCTCCCAAACCCCACAAATAGAAACAGAAAACAAAGAAACCCCTCTCTCCCCCACCCAAGTAACCAACCAAGAATCAAACCTATCAGTCAGCAAGAGGTGCAGGTCTGTTTCTGGGTCTGGAGTCCCTGAGGTTGTCAGGCTCATGTGGAGCTGCCAGAGCCACGCCCCCCTCTCAGAGCGGACGGTGCCCACCAGCTTAGGTAGGTCCCCACAGACATTAATTGGCGATACCCACCTCGGTGTCTGCTGGAATATCACGCTCCCAATTACCTTCTAGAGCACTTGTACATCTGTGGCTGCACCCAGGTATACATGTGGTGCTAATCTTAATTGCACCAAGGTGTTTAAAAATACACGTGAGAAGGATCTTTGCAGACTGGATTAAAGGAAGGTTTAAGATCTCTTTCAAAACAAATTATCATCCTGTTTGCAACCTTTGGCGAAGAAGTGAATTAATAAATATTCAGTTTCCTACAAACCCCTCTCTCTGGCCCCTGTGTCCCCATCCCTCAATAGTTCTTAGCTTAAAAATAAACAACCAACAAAAGCAACCATGAGTTATCTTGATTCAATAGTTACTTTAGTTTATAAGAGACAAAAGCTTAAATGGTTATTAACACTTGCAGTTAACTCAACACGTTTTTGGCAAGTCACTGTTGTTTTTAATTAGATTTTTAAAAAGTTTTCTGTAAGGTATCATTTTCCTTTGGCTTTTTTATTTTTAGAACAAAAGTAGTCAGGAGGGCTAGAGCTATTCTTGAGACAAGAAATGTAAGAACTTGTGGGACATTCACAAGGTATTTACAGTCACTTTCTTCATCCAAACAAGATAATTCTGGAAAGAGAGAAAGGTCAGACAAAGCCATTCAAGTGTGACATTCTGGGAGTTAGTGATATTATACCTGCAGCCAATAGGTTTGGAGAACTTTGAACTCTCTTCACAGATGTTAATGTAACAGACATGGCGGCACGCTTGCGAGCACACCCACCGCTATCTGGAAGCAAAAAAACGATATAGCAGAAGCCACAGCAAAGGAAAAGCACATGCAATCTCATGCATTTTAAGTGGAATGTGCCAGACATCCATGGGAAAGATGGACAGTCAGAATTAGTAACCAGGGAATCCATACGCAAATCTTATAACCACCCCAAACTCAAAACAAAACAAAATAGCAGTGGTTTGTTTTAGAAATAGATGCCAATGCTTTAATAAAAAAAAATTAAAAAAATATTTACTTCACATTTTATGGTTTTTCTTTAATGAAAACATCAAAGTATAAAACTCAACTTTGTTTATACCATTTGCATTCAACTGTTAAATTTTTAAGCAGTGTAATTAGCTTTCAGAGTTATGAATAAGCTCTCTTTCAGGGTTAAGAGCCATAATATAATGTACTTTTGTAGCCATCATTTAGGCTTACTGTGTTTTAGCTATTATGAATCCTGAAGACGGTTTTAAGCACCTCTGGAAGTAAATGCTGTTAACAGATATAGCCATGATATATTTGATATGCGGGATTCTTAAAGAGAAATATAGCATTATGGAAATTCCATGTCTTCCCATAGTTACTATCAGTTATGGAAATAATTAGCCTCATTGAAATCAAGACAATATTGACACATACAGTATTGAAATGAACATGCTAAAAATTAATTTGGTTTTATACTTTTGAACATGTATATGATGATCTACCTATTTACACTTATGCAAATATCAACATGAAGTAAAGTAAGTGAAAAGGTACCAACTATTATAATGTGATGTAAGTTTTGAGTTACAAGACTTCTAAAATTGAAAGGTTAATGTTCTATTTATGAACAGATTCCAATTCCATTTTCCACATTCCTTTGTATATGGAATGTGCAATAAATAGTTTTCCTCATTCCCCTGAAACCAAAATAACCTAAGTTCAATTCTTTTCTAAAGTTATAACAAGAGAGACAAATAATGTAACCATCAATATGATAACATAAATCATTATATATTGCCACATGCTATTCTCATTTTTTTCTTTTTCTATTTCTTTATTATATATTTTTATTTTTCAGTTACAGTTAACATATAAAATTATATTAGCTTAAGGTGTACAATGTAGTGATTACACAGTTATACTTTTTGTTTATTTCTTTTAAAAAAGTATCCACTTTGTTTACTGAACATGAAGGAACTTAATGCTTGGACATTTGATCTGAACTAATTATTGGTAGAATCACAAGTAGTAAGGTCAGTAGACCTTAAATTTGGTGGAATTGTCTTCATATCAAAATACAATTTCTTAAATATGTTTAAAATAACAATTTCCTAATGCAGTTAATAATTAAAATAGAAAAATGAAACAATATAAGAAAAGCCAAATAAATCAAAGACTATAATTCAAAGACGCAACATAGAAAGACATAAATGGTGGAAGCATACAACTAAAGATGTCATTAAGGGAGGCACCAATGGGATCTAGCAAACCCTGCAAGCTGAAAATAGCCATGAGGGATGAGAGTTTCTGATAAATGGGGGTAATGTTTTTGAATATGCGGTTGTAGCAGCTTCAGTGGTCTAACAGGGTTGTGTCGTCGAGGGTGTTGAAAGTGTGAACTGATGGCTCTTGAAGAGATTTTATTTTCTAGTTCTCTTAATTCTGAACATCTGAAGACAAGCAGTGAGAAAGATGAAAAGGGGGGATTTCAAAATGAGACGAGTCAAGGTCATTGGTAAAACCTGTGGTTCCCACACTGTGTTGAGGTGCCCTGGCTACCACAGTTGATTCATGAGGGTTTGAGAGATATTTTACATTTTTTAGGAAAACTCAGTGGCATCGATTAGCTACTGCATGAACTACTAGCCTGAGTTAGTTTCCAGTTTCTCCATAATAAAGCTTGTGCTCTCTTCCTTTAGATGATATTATATCTTTGAAAAGTTGGGTTTTTGGTGATGGCTGTGACAATAAAGCAAGTACCCCATGAAAGTAATTTTGGACAGTAAATGAGACTGGTGATGTACAATCTGAGTGCAAGGTCTGCAGGGGTTTTGCACTGCCCAACAAACACACACGTTCCATTAGTTATTAACTGCAGTCATAAAGAACAAAATGAAATGATTATTTTTTCAATTTAAGTGTATTATTTTTTCAAATTCTGAGTTGACAGAATTTAAGTACTTATTAAGTTGTTTGCCCCTAGGTACGTAATAATTGGAACTGTTGGGTATTCCTTCTGGCCTGAGAGTATGGGAACCTCTGGGTTAAATAATATCCATATTGTAAGGAACTCTAAGACCTAGGTGAAATAAATGGAGAATCTGTCTTTATTAACACATTAATAAGGAGCTTAATTAGAAAAGTTGAGGCATTTGTGAAATTGCTGGAACAGCGAAATCTATTCTATCCCATTTCTACTTACTCGTGTGTTGATACTGTCTGTGATTTCTTAAGGATACTTTTAAGATCTCAGAATGAGGACCTGTCTTGCATACTTTGGGCATTCTGAAGAAACCTAGTGTCACTCTCACCTTCACCCCCGTAATGATCTGCCTGGCTATAGTCATGAATGACTTGCACCTCTCCCTCCCAGATGCATGATTCGTGGGAGCTGTTTCCACTGCTGAAAACACTCATATGGGAAAACCACATACAATGAATTACTTCATGTCTTTCTCTCTTTCCTTTCTTCCAGAGCTAAGATTTGCTTTAGAAAATAATGGGTCACAAATTCTTAGAGTGGAAATATAGCATGTTTTGTACATATTTCTATACATTGTTCAGAGACTTTAGTGTAAAAAATGAACATATTTCCTCTGGCTCATGTATTGTGTATTTGACCAAAATAAAGAGTTGCTTTGCTTGAAAATAATCTTTTTTTAACTTCAGTGACTGACACATAGGTATTTAAATAGTAATATATGTCTTCAGTGATTAGTAGGTATATAATGAAGACTAATTTGATTTGTTAGGTATTTCAGTACTAACTTTTACCAGTACTTCATTTTATAGATACAGCAACAATGCTTTCTTCACCTTCCTACAGCAATATTTACACATATATTAAAAAAAGGCATGTTTTTCTAATAGCACTATAGTCTTAGTTTGTAATTTTAAATAAAGGGTTTGCCACTTATTACCAGTTCTGTGTGCATAAGTTCGAATATCATATTTTACATGCATATGTACATATAGGTTCACTGATATAAACAAAATAACTGTGCAAATTAGCATTCTACCTGGAACCAAGCTCATTCCTTTTACATGAGAGGATGCTTTAGAGGGTTATATTCCTGCTGCTATAGCAGAAACCTGGCTTAAGTACCCTAGTGACCTAAACAAACATACAAATGTTTATTTCTCTACTTTGCCATTAGAGTTGAATTCCATGCATAGGAGGATTAATTATTAGAAGCATTTTATATGAACATGGCATCTTTAGCATAATCACATTTTATATATCTGTCATGATGGGAAGTCAGCACTCCACAAGGTGAAGGATATTGGGAAGTTCTGTCTTAAGTCAACTTAAGTCTGTGAGAAGATGTCTCAGAATGATTATGGAAATCAGTGCCTTCCCAGTTATTATTACTTGTGGAAATATAACTTCCTCCTGTGCATCTTCTGCTGGATTGACTGCAGTTTCACAGCACGACTTATCCTAGTTCAGCTATGAGCTGTCTATTCTATTTGCTTCCTTCAATCTCCTTTATCTAATACTTTTTCTTCTTCTATTTCCCATGTCTAATTCCCACACTTCCCATTGTCCAAATGCCTTTACTTGGCTCATCTCCAGGGTTATGATTTCTGTGGGTTTCTAAGTCTTCCTTGTATATTTTGACTGTCTCCAGTATCCTCGTCTTGCCTGTTACTCTACATATCTATGAGTTGACTACATTCACAGGGGCCAGCTGACTTAGAGTTTAGAGGTTAGTTAGGGCAGGTTTATGGTTAAGGGGCAGTCACTGCATCACAGGGAATGGGGTGTGTGTCTACACTGGATCTAGGAACTAGTAACTGGTTCTCACCAATCCTCCCTTGATAACAAGAGACAGTAAACTTTCCAGTGATTGCCTGCTGATAGGAAACAGTATTTTTTAAACACAAGTTATGAAATTTCAGTGAGAAAGTTGTTTTCCAGAATTACTTACAATTGAATATAAAGATTTCAGGGGAGAAAAGGTGAAAATGTAGGTGAAAACATTTCTTCCATGGAAAAAAAATCATGTTCAGAGCATGTATCACAAAGACTGTGACAATTAATCTGTACATAATACAGAGTTCAGAGGCAGCCATGTTGTTAAGTTGACTGGAGATACTGTTCTCCCATCTAAAAATCTAATGCCTGTGACTCTAGGCGCCTTGTGTGTGTGGCTTAATTAAGCTGACTTCATAGGAAGCTTTGGCACTGTCTGCTGGCTGTCAACATGAAGGGTTTTTAGAATGGGAAACTTTAAATGTTTTCCAGTAGAGCAACCTGCCTTTGAATTTAGCCTATTCTAAGAAGGATTTCAAATGTATACATGCAAATGACATTCCCCCTCTTCCTCGGGTACAAAGGAGTTAATTTCAAGACATAATTTAGAGAGAAAAAATTGAGTCAGAGTAGATAAAATCAAAAATTCTACTTTTGATTGCTGTAAGACTAGAACATACAGACAAAGACATGGAGTAATGAGTGTACACTATCCATTTAATCAGAAACTCAGGATCACATTTGAATTAGCAGAGTGCTAACCTAATGATTTAGGGCCACGATGATGTGGAGAGAGCAGGGCTGAAAAGATTAAAATGAAGAGAGATGGCATACCTGTATTCATTGTGACCTTGGAGGGTTTGTTATTAAAGTCTTCAGTTTTCCTGTAGAAAAAAAAATAAGATGTTTAATTGCGCACAGAACAAAATGTCATAACATACGACTGGTTTTTGTTTTTGGTGTACCTGTGAGTTAATATCTCACTATGAGTCTTATTTAAATCAGGGCTTAATAAGGTTGGCAGCATCTATAATTCTATTGAAATTAGGTTTCAATCATTATTAGTCCTATGCTCATAACCATAAACTTAAGTTTTTATTTTACAGTGACCATTAGTGGGTGAAAATGAAGAAAAGCTCTCATTTTAAAAAATTCAACTTCTCTCATAAGCATTTATAACTAAAAGGTTTTGCTCTTTAAGCCTGAGGAGATTATTAGTTAGAAAGTGCCACCTTTCAGAGTTTTAAAACATTCCCAGGAACTTTGAAATCTAACACATTATTCAATTTATTATATTCAGCTTATTACTGGATCAATTTATTACCAGGGAATATTTAATGAATTTAATACATATTTTGAACAAATAGCCAAGGAAGATGAGATTCATCTATTTTTTTTTTTTTTACGCAGGAAATAGTTACTACACAACCCATTTCTGTGTCAGTATCAGATACTGTGGCTTTTCCCAGTGAAGTGTGTGATGGATAACAATTGAGATTAAGTCATTAAAAATGGCTGCAGCCTGGCTCAGTGGTTAAGCATGGACCTATGAACCAGGTCAGTTCAATTCCTGGTCAGGGTTGTGGGACTGAACCCCAGTAGGGAGTGTGTAGAAGGCAGCTGATCAATGATTCTCTCTCTCTTCCTCTCTGAAATCAATTAAAAATATACCTTTTAATGAAGTGCAGAACAATGCTTATTGTAGAAAAACATCTTTTAATGTTGAGTATTTATTTTATGACGCATGAGATGACTCAGTTCTTTCCCTGTCATATCGTCTTAGCCCATTTTTAGAGTTTCTAATTTATCCAAACCCCAAGACCAAAGGAAGGACATGCTCGCATAGGAAGCAAACCTACCAAGAGCAAGAGCTCTCTGGAGATGTTTAATCCCAGCCACTCTGACGTTGCTAACGGCTGGGGCCTGCTGCTGGATGGACATGAACTTCCCCAACACCACTCACTGAGTTGCCATGTACATTAGCACTCTAACATCTGATAGTTTAAAATTTTATTTACACTTTGTGGATGAGTGGGGATAACGTTGAAATAAAATCATCTGTCACGATTTGTCAAAAAAGACTGTCGATAAGTAAGTTTTTCTTCAATCCGTAAAGGGCACCAAATGAGCTTCTTTGGCTTTCTTGTCTGTCTGCCTGGTTCTCGCCCTCTCCACCTTTCAGAATGTTTCTCCTGTCCTCATGTGCTCTGCTCCGTTCACCATCTATCATTCTCTTCAACATGGCCATAGCAGTTCACCTCTGTTAGAAAGCTGAGTTTTGTTCATCACTACTGTGAAATTCTAATAAAATTAAAATGCAAACACCAGCTAAATATGATGATACTTATTTTCTGTCCCAGGGTGGGAAAGAAATGGTGAAATAAAATAGCATGAAAATAGTCATAATTAGGGAGCAATTTCTAGTCAGATTTCCAATGCTTTACTATAGAATTACTTATTTCCAGGGACTTTGATATATTTTATAACATTAAATTCCTAAATGTAACTAGTTTTCACCTCATGGTTTCATCTTCATCGTTTATCTAGAGCAGTTTTACTTATATTTAGCAGCTATTGTTTGAGGGAGATTATAGCATTGTTAGAATTTCAGATTTTATTAATTTATACTTTACTATTTTGAAAATGTGTATTATTTCAAATGACTATTTAAATCTGTTTCTTTTTTGTTTCTTATAAAAATCATACTTGGCTTATTCAGTCACTTGTTTTGGGCTATGAATTTTTGCAAATTTATTGGAATATACATTTTGTGACAATTTTTAAACATGGACTATACCACTGAATTTTTACAGAGCTTTATACTGTAAAAGGAAGAGGCTGAATTTGCATATTGAAATAAATGGGAAAATTATACGAAGAAAAAGTAGCATAAAAATGCGCCTAAAAGATATGAGATATAATTATGAACCAAGAAGAAAAGGATTTTACCTTTGATGACTAGATTGAATTAACTGACACCTTGGTTCTCAATGAGGATGAGGGTAATGAACATAAAGAATGAATACAATCACAGTGCTTCACCCCAATTTAATCTCAGAGTTATAAACAGAAAGCAATTCAGATGCTATTCTTGTTTGTAGTGCTTTCATATCACCCACTTGTTTTCACTGTCACATGGAACTGAACACCTAGTACCATGATTTTACAGAGGAGTTCACAGTAAGATTTCATAGGCCAACTGACGTTAAAATGTGATTGGGGGAAACTTATCCTTTATATTTCAGTACATACAAATTAACAGCTCCTCCTCCCCCTCCGACTCCCCCACTTTTCTCTGAATACACAGAAAAATATTCCACATCACTAAGAAGCTCTGCTGGTAGCCTGCATACCACCTGTGTTGAAGAGATGGAGGCCAGTGAACCGGGAGGAGTCAGTGGTCAGTGCAGGAGGCTTGAGAAAGCTCCCGTCAAACTATTTATTTTACTCTCTCAGTAGCAAAACTCCTAATAGGTTAACCTTAAATGGATAAAATAAATGGAAAGGAAAACCCTCCAGGGATGTCTGTGACCAAGGCTAAAACAAGAAGGGATAAACATTCTCCAGAAATTGAGGTCTGCAAGGACATTCCCCAAATTTTCTTTTCTTACTCTTTTCCAAGAACACTTTATGTCTAAAACTGTGTTCAGTTTTAAAGCTGAATGACAAGAGAGAGCTTGGACTGGAACACTGATGGACGAAATATTAAATCTGTCTCAAAGGTTAGGCCCTCAGAGTCCAAAACCTACCAATAGACCAGAATAGTGCTTTTTATAGTGCATTAGAGAATGAATTGTCCAAATGTATTGTTTGAATTCAACTGTATATATTTACAAAATATCTGACACTCCAAAAGTAAAATCGGATTAGTAGGAACAAAGACAGGCGCCACAAATCCTTGAGCGTTTCCTCTTTAAAGTGATGTATCCTGTTACTTATAAATGAAATTTGTGAGGTTTTTCGACTTCACACTGTTGTAGATGTCAACATTGCGAAATGACTAACTTCCTAATCAGGCAAGATGTTTTCCAACCTAAGAGCCAAGTGATGAAGCCGCCATCTCCCCCTTTAAACCCCCCCAGAACCTGAAACCCAAAAGCTTCTTGGGTGACTAATAAAAATGCACGATTCCATTTCCATTATTTGCACAAAAGCCATTAACAAATCCATGACTGAGAACTCTCTTTAGACAGTCTAAACTGAAGCGGATCTAATCCCTTTTGTTCTGTTCTGAAAGTGTGTCTTTGATTGGACTTATATAACAAGCATGGCTTATTCTGGAAAGCATCAAATTCCTGGAATGTTTGTGTGCTACCAGAAGAGACAGTATTTCAAGTATTTCCTTAAATTGGAATTGAACCAGGGCCAAGGCAGTGAGAATTGGTGGTAAAATGCAGATTGCCTTAAACCTCAGCAGATAATCCACAGAACAAAAAAACTCTATGCATCAGAGTCAAAAGGGTGGTCAGCAGGGGGTGTGGAGCTGTATTTACTTAAGTTCAGTTCTTGCCAAAGTTTCATATGAAAGGCAACTTTATAGGTATCTGAATTTGTGACAGTGATGGATTTGCTTTTTGTTTGGGTTAGAGCAGCTTCATCCCCAATAGGTATACGACAATAGATTGTGTTGGTTGTTCATGCATGACCAAAACACCGGTCTGTGTATAGTCTTTTAATTCTGCCTGATTTTCTTTCAATTTTCATTCATCCCATTGGATCTATGGATCAGAACAGCCTTTTATTCCCAACATGCACTGGGCAGTAGACAGGGTATTTTAACTTCTGAATGAGGGTCCTAGGAAGACGTTTGATTGTTCATGCAGAGGCACCTATGTCACTGTGCCCAGGATCTTGTAATTCGGCTTGAGTTTTTTTATCAGGCATCTCATTCTGAAGGGGAGCAGAGGCAAATCCTGTCCTTAATTTTGGCTGAGAATTGTGTGTCACTTTGCTTTTTCAGACTTGAATTTAGGCATCAAGTCCATTTCAACAACTACAGGACTCAGTTTTAACTCGGTTAATGCGAGAAGTTGCCCAAAAGGTTGTTCATGGGATAATTGTAATAGAATAATTGCTAGGTTTAGTTTGAAATTAATCTATTCACAATTCATATACAATATTATTCAGGATAACAGGCACAGTCTACGTGGTAAGAAAACATTGAGGGATGTTTGATTTTTTAGAGATCTATTTGAAACACAAGGAAAAAATTATGCATATTAAGGTTATGCACTAGATTTAACCTGAATTTCCTTTGAAATAGAATCATGTGTACCACTTTTTCTAGATAAACTACCCTGAGTGGTCAATATATTCCACTCTCTTTCTGACTGGGATAGGATTAGAAGTATTCAAAAGTGCCAAATGATTTCATGATTTAATTATAGTCAAATGACTTAACGTAGGTGGATGACGTTTATTTTTGCTTATCTTTTCATTTAATACTTTTGTCAAACATGCTGCTTTGAAATTTGCGCAGGAAATAGCCCAAGTAGATTATTTTGCCCTTTACAGTCCTTGAGATTAGAAACATATGAATCCAACTGAACTCCTCTTCTGAATGGTTCCTCTTAATTGACAGCCAGAATCTGATGCCAACTCCCAGGCTCCCTTGCCTCTGAGTAGGTGGTACCAGTCATCACAGTCAACTGTGAGCACGCTGTGTATGCTCAGAGTCTGCAGTAAGAACTCTTTAAATTCCTCCCACCGTTCCTGGGCCTTAGTATCCAGGAGCCAAGTTACCCACAGCCTGTAGGCGTGCATGCTGGGGTCAGGACATATTCCACAGCATTTGTAGGAATAAGAAGAAATCACCATGAAGGGTGGAGAACAAAAGCACACGAGGCCATGGATTGTTTTCACAAGAACATACTCAGTATTCTTTTTAAGCACTCCAAATGTCCCACGCCTGGGAAAATCTCCTGAAGATCAGCACCATGCGTTTCTCAAGGAAATCAGCGATTTTCCTTTTGAGTCTTCATAAATGCAAGCTCGTGAAAAGACACATCTTTCCCCTAAGACTATCCTGGTTAGAAGGAAGGAGTCGCCACCTGGTCAATCATTTTCTTTCTGAGACAGTTCCAAAGCCTTAGAGTCTGTGATCATTCTCTTATTTAACTGTAAAAGAATGTGCATTTTTTTTTTTACACATGAAATGGTTTTGAGATTTAATGTTGCTCTATTATCTCACTTTCATGGTAATGCCCTATTTTATATTGTAATACTTAAGAGCGATTGCAGGGTACATCTAAATACTTACAAACACATCTTTTTTTCTCAAAGTCATTTAAGTAAATGGGTAGTACAGTGCTAGAAAAAGCCCATTGGCTTCTATTATGTGTATCAAAAGCCAAATGGATTCCTGATGAAAGCGAATCAGGTGCTTAGTGAAGGTCTGGCGAGGCAGGCACATTATCAGAGACCTCTGAGGGGCGAGAAGACTGGGACACATGCTCCAGGGGAACTGAATAGTGTGGGAAGGAGAGGTCTGAGTCTGGCGGACGTGGAATCAAATCTCAGTTCTGCCATATCCAGCCATGTCAGTGACCTATGCCAGTACCATCACCATCTGCTTCGGCAGTGGCAACAGCAGCAGGATCAAACCTATCCCCTCCCCCACCGCAGCAAACCATCCCCAGTCGAGTCAACTGGCATCTTTCCCATTCACCCATATTTCAAATAGCTTGAGGCAGATCTTTAGCTTTGATTGAGTCTTGAGAAAACAATCGAGACTTTCCTGAAAAATACATGGGGCATTATTTCACTGCTTTAGATTGAAATGAGCAATTATGGTTTATTAGGTTAATTTGTACGTTTTCTCCCATCTTCTAATTATCCACCCCCATCTTAACAACATAATGGATTTGCAAAGGAATTCTGTTTTCCAGGCAGTATTTTTTCTTGCATGAACAGAACCTTCTTTTAGCTGAAGCTTCTACCACCCTCCCCCCGACCCCTCTCACCCGCAACCCCCTACACACACCCATATTGCAGGGAACAAGAGAAGACAGACCTAAAGAAACAGTGGAATCAAACATTTGCCTCCTGGCCCAGCTGAGCCACTGCTACTGCATCTAAAGGAATGTGACACTTAAAGGTTGTGACAATTAGTCTTTTAAAAACCTTTTTCATTGACTTTGACA
Organism: Murina feae; assembly: GCA_004026665.1. NCBI lineage: Eukaryota > Metazoa > Chordata > Mammalia > Chiroptera > Vespertilionidae > Murina > Murina feae. The sequence goes on along the minus strand of PVJC01045243.1, from coordinate 219 downwards.
GCTTATAACCCAAAGTGATGGCTGGAGGAAAGAGATGTCTATGAAATGTCACATAAAGAATCGTGTGACAAATTACAGAGTAATAACATCCTGATATCCGCCATTCCTGTTTAGTTTGTTAGTGAAAGCATCTTCCGTTCTTTTCACCATTGTATAGCGTACCATACAATTCATGTTTGAGGAGCAAATCTGTGATCATTTAAAAGAACCATTTACTTC
>PVJC01045242.1:0-13778 GCA_004026665.1 Murina feae | reverse complement strand
ATCTGCCAAGCAGGCCCCTGGCCCCTGCAGCCTTGCTTTCCCGCTCCCCGGTGCCCCGCAAAGGGGCCTGGGCAGCTGCCAAGCAGGCCGAGACCGCCCCGCTGCCTCTTTCCCACTCACCAGCCCGCCACCTTGCTTTCCCACTTCCTGGTGCCCTGCAAGGGGCCTGGGAAGCCCACCAAGCAGGCCACTGACCCCCTGCCGCCTCTTTCCCGCTCCCCGATGCCCCTCCAAGGGCCTGGGAAGCCCATCAAGCAGGCCGCTGACCCCCTGCTGCCTCTTACCCGCTTTGTGGTGCCCTCCAACCCTGCCGCCTCTTTCCCACTCACGGGTCCTGGGTCCTGCGCTGTCCCGCCCTGCAGCCGCTCTGTGCACTCAGGAGGTCCCTCAGCCCGGCCTGTGCCCTCTCGCAGTCTGGGACCCCTCGGGGGATGTCCACCTGCTGGCTGCCTGACCAGCCTGGGTGAGGGGCTTTCAGGCTGCCCACAGCTCCCATTGCCCAACGTCCCAGCAAGGCCGGCTGGACACAGGTTTCCTATAATTGATGCTGTTCCTTTAAGGTGAGGCTTTTTACTAAGGAAGCCTCCTCTCTGCCTCACCTCCCGGCTTCTATAATGAAACAATTGTTACACTTAATTGTTGCAAATGTGCATTTTGCTTCAGGCCAAAGGCTAAGGAGCCAGCGAGCAAGTAGTTTTGCTTTCGCTCCTGCTGCAACGGAAGCTGCCTAAATGTTTACTCAGGTCCGTGAGTGGCGGCCGCCATGTTGGCTGGGCTAATTTGCATACAGCCGTTCTGATTGGCTGTGGGCGTTCCGGAGAAACGGTTAATTTTACTGTTCTGCTTTTATTAGTTTAGATTGACTCCTTTTTCATAAACTAATTGATCATAAATGTGTGAGTTTATTTCTGGGCTTTTTTATTCTGTTCCATCGACCTATGTGTCTGTTTTTATGCTGATACCATACTGTTTTAATTACTATAGCTTTGAATTGTAGTTTGACATCAGGGAATGTGATGCCTCTTGCTCCTTTCACAAGATTGCTTTGGCTATTAAGTGTCTTCTGTGGTTTCATACAAATTTTGGAATTTTTTTTCTATTTGTCAAAAATGCCAATGGAATTTTTATAGGGGTTGCCTTGAATCTTTATATTGCTTTGAATAATATTTTTTATTGTTGAATTTGGTTGTTGAATTTGGTTTTCTAACATTTCATTGAGGATTTTTACATCTACGTTCTTCAGATATATTGGCCCATAATTTGCTTTTCTTGTCTAGTTTTAGTATTGGAGTAATGCTGACTTTGTGGTAGGTATTCTTTAAAAGAAATACATATAGGCACCTAAATTGATCTCACTGGATGGGCTATATTTGCTGAGGACCATTTCACTGAAAAGACTGTGTGCCCCAAATCTCCCATTCTTACCTACTAACCGTGACTCTGTAATCATTTACCTCACTGGAGCCTCGGGTTGCCCCAGGCCCTCTAATTATCCCCAGGTGGAACTTCTTCCTCCAGAGACGAAGTTTAAACCGAAGCTGAAGCCCCAGTCCTCCTGAGATGTGATTTAGTCTTGAGCTGTGACCTCTGCCAAAGAATGTCTTTGCTTGCTCAGGGGCTACAGCTGAGGAAGCTTATTTCTCACATGCTAGGCCAATCAATCTCCTCACCTGTTTTGCTCCCCTGATTCCCCATCCCCACCAGCCAGCCTCAGGGAGCCTTAGTTGGAGCCCACTGCCTTTAAAACCAACTGAACAAAGTAGCCCAAGGTGGCTGCCCTAGTGCTGAAAGATAATGAAAAGGAAGCAGTTTATAGTGACATATTCCTGCATTTTAGCAGAGTCACATTTCTGGATCAGAATTATATAGCAGTGCTTTTCCATAGAGTTCATTTCTAGTGAGCATCACCTTTTGCAACTCTTTGCCCTAGTAGATATATTTTCTGGAAGCCTACCCCTCTCCATCCCCAGTGCAGTGCATGCACCCTAAATAAATCTCAATTTGTACAAATTCAACATCGCAAAGTTAATTTGTTGCATAAGAAGGGCTCTGAATGAGACAAGCAGGAAGGAAAAGTCCAGCAGAGCCCCTGTGTGTTAGCACTAGTGACTGTACCTCCCAGCATGACTGTGATGTTCCTATGATGTCAGCTTAGTTACAAAGAGCATCCCTATCACTGTCAAGATCGTCCTGTAACTATGGCCAGTCTTCGAGTGTGCCCTGTGCTAGCATTGCTTTGGGGATGAATGAGGCATTAGGCAGGTTGCTTTTTGAAATTTAACTCAAGCTATAATGATGGGAAACATTCCAGTGGCTATTATTGTCATGACTGGCATAAAAGTGTTTACAATAGGTTCATAAGGTGAATATGTTCCCCAACATTTTAACTTAAAGGACAGGCTCCCAAGGGGAAATTGCGTCAAACACTTCCTCCTCCAACACCCCTGTTCCCCCTCTTCCCAGGTGTTGTAAATATTTCTGCTGCGAGCTGGGCTCTGAGCCCCGTGAGGCTGTGGAGGCCACAGGCAAAGAAGCAGTGGTGAGCTCAGGAGCTGAGTCACATTAGGAGACAGACAGATAAGAAAGGCCAGGGTTGTTGCTGGGCAGAGTCAGAGAGAAAAGGGCATGGGGAAGTTTCCAGCACGACATTCACCACTGGAAGAGGTAAAATTGTTCAAACCCTTTCAGAGAACTAAGGCGAGTGGCTTTCCTGCTCCCATTCTATTTTTCTCACACCAGGAGTATATATATATATATTTTTATAATAAATAAAATGTCAGTTGTAACCATCCTACAAACCATTATCAGCGTATTTGCCTTTTGACAAAGTGAATCTCTCAGCCCTTCTTCCCCACCCGAGGCGACGTTTGGGAGGAGCAGACTTGAGCATCCTCTTGCCTCATAGAGGGGTGCACAGGGCAGAGGTGCAGCAGGTCCCCGCTGGACGCGTGAGATGGTTTTTGCTCCGCTGGCCTTGCCATGAGGCTCATTCATTCTTCCTCTCAGAAACTCCAAGGCTGAAAGAAAGATTTATTCTTTACCTCATCATCTGGATTTCTAAAGAAGCATTTCCAAACGATTATAGATAGGGAGAAAGTATCCCATCCATAAGAGATATAAAAATACCAATTTTCCCCCTTTTAAAAATGTGCTTCTGAGGAATATAGTGAGAACAAGTAAATCAAGAGCGTTTGGCAGGGTTCTCAGTCCAGTGCTGAGCTGACGAGGGGCCCTGAGGATGTGCCCAGACACAGGCCTCGTTTAGTCCCCTGGTAATTGCCAGGGTCAAGGATCTAGGCTTATTTTACACTTTTTTTTATTGTCAATGTCTTGCCAGGAAGCATTCTGGGAATACAAAGAGAAAGATTTTTAAAGCAGGCATCGTAATGCATCACCCAGAGAAGGGCAAGAGTAGCATCCAGGCAACACACTGGCGCAGCTCTTGACGTGCTGCTGAGTTGAAACAGCTTCGTGTATCATTAGTGAGAATGATATCATTATTTTTAAAATATCAAGACAAAACATCCCTGACCGTTGACAGCCAGTTTGGCTGTCCTGAGCGCCATTTTCCCAATGAGCCCTATTCATTGTAGAAGCCTGGAGGAACTGGGGTCGTCGGGGGGGGGGGGGGGGGGGTGGCCTGAGAAAGGAAATACATTCAGACAGTATTTGGGGTGAAGGAAGTCAAGGTTTCCCAAATGCCAGTCATTTGCATGTGACCCTCACTGTGTCACCATAGCCACATACTACCTAGATAGGTACTTATTTACTCTCTACACATTTTTTTTTCATTTAGTTTATTCTAAAAGGATATTATCTCATTGGTTTAATAGACTAGTTATAATTTTTATTACTGCATGTTAAAATCATACATACCTATAAAAAGGATGTACCACCTACACCATCTCCAGGCTTACCTTGTGGTTCACATGCCACTTGGAGGAAATATGGGTAGGCTGAGCCCCCGCATGCTTGAAAGGTCACAGCAGTAGTATGGGTGCTGTGAGCATTTTTCAGTTTCTAAATGTCTTGCACTCAGTCGGATACCCCCTGCTCTCTGGGTCTGCCGAAAGCATGAACTGTCGACGTTCCACGCAGGTATAATGCTGCTGATTTCATGAGAAAAACAATGACTGTTGTTTAAATATGTGCAGTTGACTTGGAGAGACACCATCTTTCCAAGTGTGTGTTTGGGGATAAGAAAGGTGGGTCTTTAGTGGTGGGAGGTTCAGTATTACTCATTGGTTTAAACGGCCCCTTCTTTATGAAGATGAAGAAACTGAGCCCTGGAGACCTTTAGAAACACACAATGAGACAGATGCCCGGCACTCAGGTACCCCGACCCAGTCCTGCTTCCTTCCTCTGGGTCACCCGCCTCTGCCACTTTCCTCTTTCTTCCAGGGCTGATGGCTCTTGACCTCGTCTGTATGAAATGGATGAGCACAGCTCTCCCCAGGGTGTGGCAATTCCCTGACCTTGAAGGAGCCACAGGTTAGAAAATGTGGTGAAAGTACCATTTGAATGGGTGCAGGTGGTAGGGTCCGTGTCCAATACAGGTGGTTCAGGGCCAGATCAGGCTTGGCTCATAGAAATTAATACTAATTTATTAAATGCGTGGGAGGGTGAGAAAATTAAATGAAATTGAAAGCGCTCCCACTGTGTCATCCCTCCCTCCTTAGGGGACTCAGCTGTACACAACAAAGAGTGTTGTCCCTTCTCCCCACCAGGTTTCCTCCCAAGGTCAGAGGTCTCTGACATCAGCAAAGGGTAGAGCTGGGAATTCTAGCCTGGCTACACAGGTCACAGCTGGTGTGCACTTGGGCACATTTAGCCTGGAGAAGAGAAGGGAGACATGATACTACTTCCACGACTATGGCAAACATAACCTATGGTGACTCCCAGTGAGTCATGCCCTTTTATGAGAATCTTCTCTTGGGTGGAACCTGGGACTTTCTTCTGTTCAACAGAATATGGCAAAAAAGTGATGGGCTATCACTGCTTTGATTAGTTTACTTTACATGGCAAATGCCATTCCCATGATTATGTTTCATTATAAAAGACTGTCTTTGAAGACTGGAAAGAGACATTCTCCCTCTGGCCTTGAGGAAGCGAGCTGTTGGCACAGGCAGTTCCACATGACAAGAAGCTGTGGGAGGCCTCGGCTGCTGCAAGCAGGCCGTGGGCAATGGCCAGCAATAAACAGGACCTCAGTCTTATAGTTAGAAGGAGATGAATGCTGCACCAAACTGAGGGAGCTTGGAAGGCAATCTTTCTCCATTCGAGTCTCTGATGACAGCATGGCCCAGGCCAGCACCTGGATTGTAGCCTGGAAAACCCCTAGAGCAAAGGACTCAGCCAAACCATGTCTACTGACGGCAATTCTGAGACAAATGTGTGTTGTTTAAAGCCTCTAAGCTTATGCCAATTTGTTATGCAACAATAGGAAACTAACACAAAGGCCGCCTCTTTAGTCAGATCCTGTGCTAGACATTTAAAATTGTATAATATTTAATTTTCACAAGACCCATATTTTTACCAGTTTTATAGATGTGGAGACTGATGAGATTTGAACCCTGGTAGACTTCCAGTAATAAATACTTAGGACCAGGACTGTGGCTCCCAAATTGTGCCACAGGCACCCTCAGGACACTTTGCACTTTGAAGGAAACATCTGAAGGACATCATGTGAATTCCTAACTCCATGTAGTTTAAGTTTCAACACTAGATCATGCTGCATTCTATTTAATGACATCCTATCTTTGTGAAGCTGGATTTTCAGTGGCTGCTGCAATAAAAAGCAAATACTGAAGAAAAGTCAGTGTTGAACAGGACATGAGGGTGGTGAAGTCCAAACTGACTCCAGAGGTTTGGTCATCTGTGCAGCACCCAAAAGGCACACATCCCATTAGTGAGAAATTGTGGTTATACACGAACAAAATCAAATATTTATTTTCATTTATGTGTGTTCTTTTTTGCAAGCTACTAGGTTGTAAGAAATATTAGGAAATACCTACTAAGTTGGTTGGCTCTTATTAAGTGGAACTGCCTGGAATTTCTTTTAGCCTAGAGGTGTTATGAATACAGTTACTGGGACACTGGGGACATTGAGAAACATGTAAGGACCTCTGTGTTTGGCAATCCAGTCTTCTAGTGCTTGAAGGGCTAATTCCATTTTACTCTAGAGGCTTGGACCAGAACTGGAGAGCAATGTTATAGGAGGCTGACTTCAGGTCGCACAAGGATGAGCTAGCTAGCTGACTACTGGTGATGTCCCCACACCTGCTCATGACCACTCTCATGTTAGAGGTGGACTCTGTGTTGAGAGAGAAATTCTAACAGAGGCTAGATAGGAACTTGTGGGCCACACAGAGGAGGAGATTTCTGTACTTGCCTTATCTGGGAAGGGAACCCACAGAGAGTAACTAAAATTCATACTATGTAATAAAAGCCTAATATGCAAATTGACCAGTGGCTACGACTCCATATAGGAGCTGTCCCCAGCCCACAGGCCCCACACCAGCCAAGGCAGGTGCCAGTACGGGGGGGCTCCCATCACTCCACTGGTTGCCCTGCAGAGGGAGACAACAAACCGCAGTGGCAGAGGGCAGGGCTGGTGAGCAGGCGGTGCCAGGCTGGCCAAGGTGGGTGCCAGTGGGGCCCGCCCCCCCCAATCACCCTATTGGTTGCCCCACAGATTGGCCCTGATCACTGGCCAGGCCTAGGGACCTTACCCATGCAGGAATTTCATGCACTGGGCCTCTAGTAACATATATTGAAGGACGAGTCTCAGCCTTCACAAAGGCAAAGGCTTCACAGCAACCCAGGCTGAAGTGGTCATAGACCAAGATCTGAGATGAGGAAATGAGAGGAGCCCTCAGGTTAGTCAGGTAAAGGAGCTTAATAAAACGAGTGCTGGAGACTCAGAGAGGATAGAGCCTACCTAAACTCATTCAAACTCAAAACATTAAAAATCTGATTGAAATACAATGCAACTGTGGGTTTTGTTTGAAAGTCACTATTATATTTACATACATTTTGAAGCTGAGATCTCAGGAATGGGAGCATTTATGGAGGAAAAGAACTTCACTTCCTGCTGCATTAGGCACCTTCACAGACATCGCTCCTGATTTACGTGCACACCAACAGGAGGGTATTACTGTCTTTATTTGGCAGATGGAGGACCCAAGGCTCACAGAGACTCGCATTTTCTCAGTGCTTCATGGTATGCTGTGCAATCAGGATTTGAACTCAGATTAGTTTGATGCTGAAGCTTATATGGTTCTACCTGAAATTATTTATGTTGAGGTGAAAATAATTGGTAGCAGAACTGCCCCTAACAGAATACATTGCCAAGATGGAGAAAGAATCTGAGTGACAGGCTTCTAGAGCTCAGGGTTTAAGAGAGTGAAAGGCTGGGAAAGGCTGCTGAGCACCTCCCCCTCACCCCACATCCCCAAACAATTTTGCCCAGAGCTGGCCAGCGTGGGAGGTAGAAAGGAGGCTCAGTTGAGCAAGGCTGGTAGGGTTCTTCCAGACGCTTCCATTCCTTTGGTTTATTTTCTGGTTCCACCAGGAGAGGTCCCTGTAGCACCTCTAAGGACAGCCTATGGCTGTGCTCAAGCCCAGAAAGTGGACACATAACCACTCCCTGGGGCTATGAGGCTGCTGAGCCTCACTAAGCCTTGTCTTCATTGGCAGAGGCGGGAATAGATGCGTCTTCTGTTCTGGTGCAGATGAGAACTCCTTGGTCCCCAACGTGGGGAGGGCAGGAAGTCCCTGAGCCTGGGCGGTGCTTTCTTGAGAGCCAGCGCCTTCCCAGCCTCACATAGGGCAGTGTGGCGTGCCCTCTACAGGCAAACCCGAGCCTGACAGCCGGAGAGGACCCCAACCCGGGCCCTGCAGAGTGTGCCTGCCCCTCCCTGTGTGCAGTCTGGGCACTGCAGCGAGCTTGTCCCACTCACCCGAGGCCACCGGGTGATGTGTGCAAAGTGATCTCCAGAGCAGCCCCCGGTATTTTGGTTTTCATTCTTTAACCCCCTTTCTTCCTTCCAGTGACTTCCCCAGCTGGGCCCCTCAGGGACTCTGGCTCTGCTAGAGCTGAGGCTCACTCCTGGGAGGGGAAGCAGATAGCCCCTGCCAGGCCCACCTGATTAACTCCACACCTCCCCTCTCCCCGGACACTGCTGACATCCTTTCTATTTCTGTATTCCCCTCCCCCCTCTCTAGGAGGTTCGGATTTCATTAGTGATGTGAGCTGATAAAGACAGACAGCCCATCCGTGATTTAAAATTCACAGCTCAAATTTAATCTCTCCTTTGATGCTTCTCCTTTAGAGGCCGCATAATCAGTTGGGTTTTCTTGGCTGCTGTTCATGGTGCTAATTTTTAGCTATGGGGCTCGATGTCTTTGTCCTTCCCCGGCCTTTCCCCAGAGTAATCAGTCTTCACAAGCACTCCATCTCCCTGAGAAAAATACCTTCTTTCTCAGCTCTCCAAGTATTTTACCATCTTGTGAGTTTCCTTCCCCTCTGCTGTACTGATCTGCCACAGGCGTCTGGTAGACCACAGGACACTGCGAGGAAGCCACTTGCATAGAACGTGACTGTCCTTGAGCTCAGTGTCCTCCAGGTGTTCCGTTTTCTCTGGCATTTTGAGGCTAGCTGCTGGACTCGACCCTGGCTTTTGAGGGGGTGGGAAAATGTGAGCATTCCATGGCTGAGCCTTAGGAAACCTCTGGTATAAGCAGGTGATCCCCTTCCCCAGGTTCACATCATCACTTCCTCTCGGTCACCGTTCTGAGCAAAACATTTCACAGCAACACTTCTCAGGGAGGATTCTTGCCTGAAAATCTGAATGAGGTGTTTTGTTTTGTTTGTTTCTTTTCTTTTCGGGGGGGGGGCGTGTTTCTTGAAGACACATGCTCCCCACCATTGCTGTCTTGCTCTAAGGAGAGGAGGCCGGAGGGGGAGAGGAGCTGGCGTGTGAGTGGAGGGGAAGGAGGCCACGGGGACACTCAAGATGCTTCCTTGGGGTTATTGTGAAAGTGAGTGTGGGCTAGTGTGTGTTCTCTGGCTTATGGGACTGAGTGAGAGAGTGTATGTGAGTGTGTATAGGAGGGTAAAGGTGTAGCTAAGCCAGAAATCTCACTATTTCGGAGTTTCAAGGCAAGTCTCCAAGAAGCTCAGCCATCTGCCTTTTCTCTTTTCTCCCAAAGACCTTGGAATGAAAGGATGTCAAACATGGGAGGACAGGAGAAATGAAGAGCTGGTCACTAGGGCCCCTCAGCCTGGATCCCTTCCAAGGGCAAACTGTTTTTAAAATTGTTAATTGTTTTTGAATAGGTTCTATATTGATATGATTCAAAGAGCAAATCAACATTTAAAAGTATACATGACATGGCCCATCTATCCCCAGTTATCTCTCCTGTGTTTTTCTAGACAAAAATAGCAAATGATGAATATATATTTTTATTCATTTTATTTCTTAAGTAAAAGACAGCGTGCTATATACACAGCTCTGCATCTTGCTTTTTAAACAGCATTTATTATGACCAATTTCAAAAATACAGCAAAGTTGGAAGATTTTTAACAGCTGGAGGATCAACCATATGCTCATCACCTCTATTTTACAATTAATGCTCTTCTATACTTGTTTTATTACATAACTGTATTTTTCCATCCCTCTACTCTTCCATCAGTTTATCTATTTTTAATGTATTTAAAAATAACTTATACTTTTTTATTATTATTTTTAATTTTGTTTTATTGCTTAAAGTATTAAAAAGAGTGTTAGATAAGTCTCCATTTTTTCCTTTGATCTTCCCCCCCCTCCTCTACCCCACAGTGTCTTGTGTCCATTGATTATGCTTATATGCATGCATACAAGTCCTTCAGTTGATCTCTTAGCTCCTCCCCCCCCCCCAGCCTTCCAGCTGTAGTTTGACAGTATTATTGATGACAGCCATTCTGAAAGGGTGAGGGGATATCTTATTGTGGATTTAATTTGCATTTTTCTGATGATTAGTGATGTTGAACACTTTTTCATGTCTATTAGCTGATTTTTTAATTATTATACTAGAGCCCCAATGCACAAAATTCGTGCAAGAGTAGGCCTTCCTTCCCCCAGCTGCCAGCACCAGCTCCCCTCTTGTACCCAGGACCCAGGCTTCCTTCTGGCTGCCAGCAGGCACCCGGGACTCAGGCTCCCCTCATAGCCCCTGCTTTGTCTGGAAGGATGTCTGGTCTAATTAGCATATTACACTTTTATTATTATAGATTAGAGGCCCATTGAAGGAAGATTCCTGCAAGAATAGGGCTTCCTGAGCCAGAGCAAAGCAGAGAAGGGAGCGAAGCCCATGAGGCAGGCTTTGCTCCCATCTCTGCTGCCTCACTCCCTCCCTTCTCTGCCTCTTTGCTCCCTTCTGCAGCACTTGGCTTCCTTCTAGGTTGTCTTCAGTCTTTACTCCTGCCTGTGTATGCAAATTAACCACCATATTGGCTGTGTTAATTTGCATACAGCCACTCTGATTGGCTGGTGGGCATGGCCTGGGTGTCTCAGAATGAGGGTCAATTTGCATATTACTCTCTTATTAGATTAGATATGCTGAATTTGGTCAAGTGCTCTTTATTTATTTATTTTTATATTTTTTAATCTTTATTGTTGAGAGTATTACAGATGTCCCCCTTCTCTCCCCACCTCATTGCCGACCTCTACCCAGTTCCCAATCTGCCCCAGGCTTTCATCCCCCTACTGTCTGTGCCCATAGGTAAGATCTTTGGTTAAGCTCTTCTCGCCCCCTGCCCCATCCCCTCTGACATTCATACATCTGTTCATGCTTCCATGCCTCTAATTATATATTTTCCCCTTTATTAAGATATTACAAATGTGACCTTATCCCCCCAATGTCCCCTCGTCCCCCCACTCCTGCCCTCACCCTCACCCTCTGTTGTCCACATCCATCGCTTATGCTTATATGCATGCATACAAGTCCTTTTGTTGATCTCTCCTCCTCACCCCCACCCTCCCTTACCTTCCCTCTGAGTTTTGAGCATCTGATCGATGCTTCTGTGGCTCTACATCAGTTTTTGTCCATCATTTTATGTTCATTATAATTCACAAATGAGATCATGTGATATTTATCTTTCTCTGACTGACTTATTTCACTTAGCATAATGCTCTCCAGCTCCATCCATGCTGTTGCAAATTGAGATAATTATATGATTTTCTTCTTCTATTAATGTGTTGTATTACATTAATTGTTTACATATATTGAACCATTACAGAAATAAATCCCATATAATCATGGTGAATGATTCTTTTAATTGGCTGCTAAATTTAGTTTGCTGGTATTTTGAGAATTTTAGCATTTATATTCATGAGGGATTTTGGCCCATAGTTCTCCTTTCTGGTGGTGTCTTTTTCTGGCTTTGATATCAGGGTAATGCTTGCCTCATGAAATAAGTTGGGAATGTTTTCTTCAGCTTTTTGGAAGTGTTTGAGAAGAATTGACATTAATACTTCTTTAAATGTTCAGTAGAATTCACCAGCAATGGACAGGACTATGAATTAGTTTCCCTGCCAGGACAGAGTGGGCAAACCAGCTAAAAGGCTGGTAAAGTTCTTTGTGGTCTTGACTCAAGCCAATCTGTGCCCCAAGTTCCCTGGGTCAACAGTGCCTTCATTTTGCTCTGTGTAATGTCAGCTCTACCTACTGTACTCTTTGCTCAAGTGCTGCTACCTATGCAGCTTCCAGGCGTTCTAGCCAGCTCTCTGGTCAGGAGGGACCAGGAGCTACACTCAGCAGTGGGCCGGGCTATCAATTATCCCTCCTGTCTGCCTGAAGCAAGGGAACCCTCCAAGCCTGGTAAGGCTGCTTGTGGTCTTGACTCAGGCTGATCCCCTCCCCAAGTTCCCTGGCCTAATGGGGCCACTGGTGTTGCTGTGGGCATGATCAGCGCTGCCCGCTGTACTCTCTGCCTGAGTGCTGCAGGGCTATGCAGCTTCCAGGTGTTCTGGCCAGGCCTTCTTGTCGAGAGGGCCCAGGAGCTACACCCAGCACTGTGCGGGGCTATGAATTAGGTCTCTTGCCTGTGAAGGTCAGAAGATCCAGCTCCAAGAGTTGTTCCAGGTGTTGTTGATCAGGCTTTGTAGTGGGAAGAGGCCTAGCATTGCACTCAGCAGTGGGCCAGGCTGCAAATGAGCTCTTCTGATTGTGTGAAGCAAGGGGACCCTCCAGGTCTGGTAAGGCTCTTTGTGGCTTTGACTCAAGCTGACCACCTCCCCAAGTTCCTGCCTAAATGGGACTGTTGTTTTGCTCTGGGGATGGTCAGCTCTGCCAGCTATAGTGTCTGTGTGAGTGATGCCAGGCTATGCAGCTTCAGGTGTTCCGGCCAGGCTCGCTGGTATGGAGAGGCTGGGAGCTATACTCAGCGATAAGCTCCTACCATGGCTGGACAGACCAGGCAGACCTGCACCCCACTGAGTTCCCTGGTCACACCGCATCACTGTCTTGGCTCTGCAGATGAGCACAACTGCTGGTTGGGACTGCTGCTTGGATGCTGCAGGTAGGAACCTGGTCTGCCAAGATGAGTGCTGGTTTCTGCAAGCTCCTACCCCTTGTGTTTCACGTTGTCCCAGTGGCCAACCCCTGCGATTCCCCTGCAATCCCTATGGGGCAAGACCAGAGTGGGGGCTCCCAACATGCAACCTACAATGCTGGGGGAGCTAAATGGCCACCTAGACTCTTTCTCCCCTGGAGGGATCGTATGCTCAAGGGAGGCCTCTTAGTGGTGCTGCACTGACCTGTGGGTGGGACAGGGCAGTCAGTATAGCTGCTCTTCTTACCTTTCTAAGGCAATCTGTCGGTCTCTGTGGTCCAGGGAGTGCCTCAGCCTCACCCTCATCCCTGTGTTTTAGTGTTCTCTCAGTGGTGTCGTGTTCATGGAGAGTTGTCACTTGTTCTCATGAGGGGGAGCAAAGTCACGAATGACCTATGTCACCATCTTGGTGACATCACTCCTTCAATACAAAGTCTTGTTGTATTTGGCCTTTTTCACTTAGCGTGAGGCTTTTGCATACAGGGTTTTGTGTGGTCTTTTGCTTTCATTTCTATGGGATAAATATATAGGAAGTGCGTTTTCTGGGAAACATGCTAGGTATATGTTTAAATTTAAAAGAAAAGACCAAAATGTTTTCTATGCCATTTTTCGTTCCTGCCAGCGATATGTTTTCAAATTGTTCAACGTCCTGACAGGTGATGGTAATGTCAAACTTTATAAGTTTAGACATTCTGTTGGCTCTGCAGTGGTATCCACTGTGAGGTTTTTGTTTTTCCCCTTTATTAAGATACTAGGGGCCGAGTGCACAAAAATTTGTGCACTCGGGGGGGGGGGGGCGTTGGGGGTTCCTCAGCCTGGCCTGTGCCCTCTCAAAGTCTGGGACCCCTCAAGGGATGTCCACTTGCTGGCATGCCTGGCCAGCCTGGGTGAGGGGCTGATGGCTGTTTGCAGGCTGGCCAAGCCCCCCAGTGGGGACCCTCACCCCATGGGGGTATGGCCAGCCTGGGTGAGGGGCTGAGGGCCATTTTCAGGCTGCCCATAGCCCATTCAGGGTTCTGGTCCCTACTGGGGTGCCTGTCCAGCCTGGGTGAGGGGCTAAGGGCCATTTTCAGGCTGCCCATAGCCCGTTCAGGGTTCTGGTCCCTACTGGGGTGCCTGTCCAGCCTGGGTGAGGGGCTGAGGGCTGTTTTCAGGCTGCCCATAGCCTGTTCAGGGTTCTGGT
>PVJC01045241.1:0-13780 GCA_004026665.1 Murina feae | reverse complement strand
CTCCTGTGTGTGTCTACCTGCCGGGGGCCTGCCCCCAGGCACACCATGGAGGCTTGGAGCAGGCACCCCCTCTATGTTGATCTCTCAGACTCTTGCCCTCCCCTGCATGTTGTTCTCTTTTTTGAGCGTGGCCAGGGCTGGGTGCAGCCTGCCTCCCAAGCTTGCCTACTGCCCATCTTCCTCCAGCCACCAGAAAGCAAGGAAAACCCCGCCTCGTGGTCAGGCCAGCCTTTTCCTACTCCCTGATCCCCAGAAGGGACCTGGGAAACCACCAAGCAGGCCGCCAACTCTTTCCCACTCACCCGTCCCCTGCAGCCTTCCTTTCCCCCTTCCTGGTGCCACCAAGGGGTCTGGGGAGCTGCCAAGCAGGACCCCGGCCCCTGCAGCCTTGCTTTCCCACTTCCCGGTGCCCCGCAAAGGGCCTGGGAAGCCCACCAAGCAGGCCGCCGATCCCGCTGCCTCTTACCCGCTTCCCGGTGCCCTTCAACCCTGCCACCTCTTTCCCATCACGGGTCCTGGGTCCTGTGCTGTCCCGCCCTGCAGCCGTTCTGTGCACTTGGGAGGTCCCTCAGCCCCGCCTGTGCCCTCTCGCAGTCTGGGACCCCTCGGGGGATGCCCACCTGCTGGCGTGCCTGACCAGCCTGGGTGAGGGGCTTTAAGGCTGCCCACAGCTCCCATTGACCCAACGTCCCAGCAAGGCCGGCTGGACGCAGGTTTCTGTTCCTTTAAGCTGAGTTAACAAAACCTCCTCTGCTTCACCTCGCAGTGCAGCATCTATAATGAGACTTTGTTACTCTTAGTAAGGCAGGCCAGGCTGCTGTTTCCTTCAGCTCCTGAGGATTCTATGACTGTTACATTATTGAAACATGTTTCTGAGCCTGCCCGCCAAAGGCCGAAAACAGTATCGCTTTCGCTCCTGCTGCAAGGGACGCTGCCTAAACGTTTACTCAGGTCCGTGAGTGGCGGCCGCCATGTTGGATGGGCTAATTTGCATACAGCCGCTCTGATTGGCTGGTGGGCGTGGCTTACCCTGTCTCGGAGAAACGGTTAATTTTACTATTTCGCTTTTATTAGTTTAGATGATATTGTATCGCAAGTAGTTATTGAATGATTAGGGGTGGAGAAATTGTAGAACAATACAGGATATAGAAAAACCCTAAATTTCATACTAGACCACTCTCTTCCTAAAAGTACTTCTGACATCTTTAGATACAGAGTAGGGGCAAAAGTAGGTTTAGAGTTGTGAATATGAATAAAATAGTTTATTATATATTATTATTTATTAACTAGGGGCCTGGTACACGAAATTTATGCACTGGGAGTGGGGTCCTCAGCCCAGTCTGCCCCCTCTCACACATTGGGAGCCCTCAGGAGGTGTCCTACTGATGGCTTAGGCACGCTCCTTGCTCCCCTTGGAGAGTGGGCCTAAACCACAGTCTGGCCTCCCTTTGTGAGAGGTGACCAGGCTAATCAGGGGAAGCCACCAGCCCTATCACACTGCTGCTGCAGCCACTGCCAGTCACCGCAGCCACTAAGGTGTTTTCATCAACACGGATTCCAATCCCTTCACCATGAAAAAATGACAACTTTCTTTAGGCATTTTCAAGATGTGTCTTTCATAGGATATGACCTTTCTTTCTTTTCTTTCTTTTCTTTCTTTCTTTCTTTCTTTCTTTCTTTCTTTCTTTCTTTCTTTCTTTCTTTCTTTCTTTCTTTCTTCCTTTCTCCTTTCTTTCTTCCTTTCTTCCTTCCTTCCTTCCTTCCTTCCTTCCTTCCTTCCTTCCTTCCTTTCCTTCTTTTCTCTCTTTCTCTCTTTCTCTTTCTCTCTTTCTTTCCTCACCTGAGGATATGTTTCCATTGCTTTTTAGAGCATGTGGAAGAGAAGGGAAAAACAGAGAGAAACATCAAAGTGAGAAGAACACTTCGATTGGTTGCCTCTTGCATATGCCCTGACCTGGGCCACGGCCAGGGAGAAGCCTGAAACCTAGGTACATGCCTTTGGTCAGAATTGAACCCACACCCTAAGTCAGCAAGCTGAGGCATTATGCACTGAGCCAAACTGGCTAGGGCAGAGTATGACCTTTCTTAGCCCTCCAGCAAGTGGGCCTTCATTTTTTTCTCGAGGAGTGTGGTAGAAAAACCCTAGATCACCTTTTTGGATTCTTATTACCCAAGTTACTAAGAATATTACCAGTGGCATACAGGGAGCTTAGCCAATGAGCAGTAAGAAAAGGTGTTTCCTACGTAGTTCATTCTGATGACCAGCACCACCCCTGCTCCTCCAATCCCAGCTCCACCCCTCCCCAGCCCTATAACCTCTGGCCAATGATGTAGGCATGGGCAGGGGACCCCCAGATCCTTGAAATCGCCAGCTCTGACCCTGCCCAGGCCTGTAGTCTCTGTCTTAGGCTGCAGGCCTGGGCAGAAGACGCCCAAGCCCCTCTGATTGCTGGCTTCACAGAGCCCAGGCCTCTGCAATCACCAGGTCTGGTCCTGGCCCCTGCCATCGCTGGCTCTCCCCTTGCCCCACTGGCATCCTCTAGCCAAGGCTGCAGGCCTGGGCAGAGGACCCCCAGACCCCTGCATTGCCGGCTCCTCCCCTGCCCCACTACAGCCTTTGGCCAAGGCTACAGGTCTGGGCAGGAGAACTCCACTCCAGGCACCTGCCCTCACCAGATCCACCCTTGCCTCACTGCAGCCTGTGGACAAGGCTACAGGCCTGGGCAGAGTACCCCCAGACCCCTGCATTGACAGCTCTACCTGTGCCCAGACCCCTGAGATCATAGGCTCTGCCCCTGCCCCTCTGAACACCAGCTCTGTCTCTGCCCAAGCCCTGAGATCGCCAGCTTCACCTCTGCCCCACTGCAGCCTCTGGACAAGGCTACAGGCCTGGGCAGGAGAACCCCAGGCTCTCTGATAGCCTGTTCTGCCCCTGAGGCCCCCGCCTCCCCCACCATCTGCCTAAGAGGCCTGACCACTTCAGTGGCGGGGCTGAGCCGGACTGGGTGCCACCATCTTGTGGCTATGGGAATGGCTGTCTTTGTATCCGAGTGATGCCTAATTTGCATATTACTCTTTTATTAGATAGGATATGGCTATGGGTGCCACCATCTTTTGGCTATGGGGGTGGCCATCTTTGTGATGGAGTGATGCCTAATTTGCATATTACTCTTTTATTAGATAGGATGTGGCTATGGGCGCCACCATCTTGTGGCTATGGGGGCAACCATCTTTGTGTCAAAGTGATGCCTAATTTGCATATTACTTTTTTATTAGGTAGGATTATTGTGTTATTTTCCATGCAAAGTAGTACAAACCTACTCTTGCCCAACCCTGTATTACTCCCTAGGCCAAATATCTTACCATATTATTAGATTCTCTATATCATGTTCCCTCCAGATATTAGTCAAAGACCTGTATATCCCTGTTAACCTATTAAGTAGAACAGTTCTCTATCTCCAGCTAAGACCATTATTTATATACTAGGAGCCCAGTAAAGAAAAATTTGTGCCTTGGGGGGATCCCTCAGCCCAACCTGTGCCCTCTCGCAGTCTGGGACCCCTCAGGGGATGTCCACCTGCTGGAGTGCCTGGCCAGCCTGGGTGAGGGACTGAGGGGCATTTTCAGGCTGCCCACAGTCCCTTCAGGTTTCAGGTCCCTACTGGGGTGCCTGGCCAACCTGGGTGAGGGGCTGAGGCTGTTTCCAGGCTTCTCACAGCTCCCATTGACCCAACGTCCCAGCGAGGCTGGCTGGAATCAGGTTTCTGGGGTTTATTTATCTTCTATAATTGAAACTTTGTTGCCTTGAGCGGAGGCCTAGACAGGCAACAAAGCCTCCTTTTTGCTTCAGTTCTGTGGCTTCTATAATTAAAACATTGCTGCCTTGAGCAGAGGCGCAGTCGGCCTAGGCAGGCAGTTTCAACTCCATCGCTGGTGTGATGGAAGCCTTCTGTTTGCTCTAGCTCTGTGGCTGCCGGCTGCCATCTTGGCTGAGTTAATTTGCATACACCACTCTGATTGGCTGGTGGGTGTGGCTTGGCTGGTGGACGTGGCTTAGGTGTCTTAGAGTGATGGTTAATTTGCATATTACTCTTTTATTAGATTAGCCTAGTTGCCCAGTGCACAAAATTTGTGCACATTAAAAGGGAATTAATTAAAGAAAATATTTTAATATTGATATTCATGTCCCCTGGCCTGGCACTCGACAAGGAGTCAACTTCATGCCCCTGGCTTGGCACCTGGCTGACAGGCAGCCTCATGTCCTGGGCTGGCACAAGTCCCTGCCCAGCGATGCTGAAAGTCCCTGCCTGCCCATAGTTCACTCCCATCACCGGTTCCACCCCTGTCCATCCAATCCCAGCTCCACCACTACCCAGGCCTGTAGCCTCTGGTCTAGGATGCAGGCCTGTGCAGAAGCCCCCCCAACCCCTGCGATGGCTGGCTCCGCCCCTACCCAGGCTTGGGGTTTCTGCCTAAGGCTGCAGATCTGGAAAGAAAACCCCCCAACCCCCACAATCACTGGCTCTGCCCCTTCCCATGTTGGGGATCTCTGCCCAAGGTTGCAGGCATGGGCAAAAGACTCCCCAACTTCCCATGATTGTCAGCTCCGCCCCTTCCCAGGTTCCTGCGATTGATGGCTCTGTCTGCTTCCCCCAACACCTGCCTGGCTAACAGGCCTGGCTACTGCAGTTGTGGGGTTGAGGTAGACTGGGCACCACCATCTTAGTTGAGTTAATTTGCATATTTGCTCCTGATTGGTTGGTGGGTGTGGCTTGAGGGTGTAACAGAGCGAGGGTCAATTTGCATATTACTCTTTTATTAGATTAGATGATATCTGGTCTAACTTTTTGACTATTATGTGTGATAAATTCCTGGAAATGTGATCATTTCAGCCCAGGAGCATGAATACTTGCTACATCCTGCCCAACTGTATCCAGAAATGCTGTCCCCTATACTCGGGAGCAGTCCTATCAAGTGTCTGTTTCATCACATCCTCTTCCAGTACTGAATATTGTGATTTTTTAAATGTTCCATGTATCTTTCCTTTGCAATTACTTGATTACCTTTGAAGTTAACTTTTCTCATGTATATTAGTTATTTTATTTCTCTTTTAGTTCAAGGTCTTTGCTCAAACATATACTTCTTTGATTAATCCTATTTTGTTTGAGTTCACAGGAAGCAATAGCAGCTTCAATGGAGGAAGGTGGGGAGTTAGAAGGGGGAGAGTATTGCTGGACCAGATGTGGTTGAGAATGGCTTCTGTCAAAGGTTATATCAGAGGTGAGGGGTTTCAGGGAGGTGTTAGGTTCTGAAACTGAAATATTAGGATGCTGGTGCATAGTCAAAAGTCATTATTTGGGAGGTTGGGCCCCTGGAGTCTGATGGGGAGGATGAGGGTCAGACCCAGGTATGGTGAGGCATGAAGAAGGAGAGTGGTCTAGCTGGGAAGTCCCGTGGGTCTGGGAAGCTCCCCAGATTCAGGAACCCAGTACTTGCCACCAGTGCTGGGGCTACTGCATTATTCAGGCCCCGCGACAGCCAAGACAGATCTGCAACTTCAGCTCCAGCCATGCTGCAAGGGCTGTGGGGAGTCATGTGGTCCCCAAACCTGTACCTTCTTGCCTCTGAGCTGCTCATGCACTCCTCTTCAGGGAAACTGCCTGAGTGGCCCCTCTAGGTGATGTCACCTGGTGACACCATCAGTGGGCACGTGCCACACAGCCTGATGCTGTGCGGGCTGGGGGAGACTTTATGGGAGGAGATCCTGTCCCCTAACCCTTCCACCACAGGCCCAGAGCCCTTATCCCTGCACACATGGTCATCTGTAACTGGAACCTAGAGGCCAGAGTGGGAGCAGGAATCTCCCATGGCATCAGAAACCGCTCATCCCAAGGGTCCCACAGTCTCAGTGTTGCCACATGACTGCATGGCCTCGGTGTTATGACACTACTTTCTGATGCCAGTTTTGCACCTTAAACTCTTAAATTAACCATGAGGACAGCTTTCCTCTTCACCCTCCTGGAACTCACAGTTCTGTTGTCCCGGGCAGGCAAATCCCTACCCCCATGCCCGATGCTGCAAGTCCCCGCCCACCCACACCTGCTTCCCATGCAGTCTGCTGATCGGTTGTTAGGTGACAGTGTCCTGGCCAATTTGCATATATAAGTATAGATATTGAAATTCATTGAGGAGCTTTACTAAATAAGAACGTAATTTATTTAGGTTCAGAATACTTAGACATAAAGAATCAACCAGCAGGAACACATAAATAAGAATGCATTTTTCTTTAATATATCCTGGACTGTGGACAGAGCAATCTCCAGGGGTCATGGATATCAGGCGAGGTTTGTCCTGTTACATTTTTGATGTGAGCTGTATACAATGGGTTCTACAAGATCTCACAATTGTCCTCAGATTTTTCATCTAATATTGGCCACAAACCTTGTTCTTTATTCACTGGCTAAATTTCAAAGGCCCAAAAGTTGCATGTGAATTAAGAAAGCTCCATGGAGTTCAGAAAACCATTGAACTCCATGTGGCAGTGAACAGAATTGAAAATTTCTGGGGAAAAAATCCAAAAACCTTTTTTATCAGGGTCAGTTTAGTAGGGGCCAGGCTGCACAGAATAGGTGAGAATAAAAGCTAATAAAAAATGGAAACCCATTCAAACCACCACATCAGAAAAGCCATGATTCACAATTGGGGTATTAGTCAGGTCAGTTCTTATTTTAACCAAAGTGTCCCTCTAGGTTTTCCTTGATGCTCATATCCAGTTCAGAGGAATGTTCCACAGCAGGCTTCTTTCTTATGCCTTATAAATAAAACAGCAAAATAAAAACAGCTGCTTCTCTTAAAGTTAAAGCAAAATAAAAGTTAAGGATTGAGCAATCTTCCTCTATTCTTTCCTTTTCTGTTTTCTGGTAATAATATATAAATAACTTTAAGAGCAAGACATGTGCAAGGATAAGTATAGGCTGATTTTGAAAGAAAACACTTAGAATGTTGACTACTATTTAAAATCTGGGTTTTCTGGTAAGATAGCAGAGCAGGTAATTGCTGTGCTTGCCTCCACCCATGACCATATAAACATTACAACTAAATTATAGAACAACCAATCTTGAGAACCGTCTGAAGAACACCAAACTCACGCACAGGCATGAAAATTTTTCAGTTGCTTTTCCTCATAATTGGCTGGTCTATGATCAGGCTGCAGACTTCCCTAAAACCTGCTAAAGGTCCCAAGTCCCCAACACAGTGTCGGACCTCAGCATAACCTCTAACTCATGCCAAGAGGCCGACTGCCTAATACTAGTGGCAGCTGGCTTTGTATTACAGCACAGACCCACACATACAGCTATCAAACCACAAGGAGACATTACCTCACACCTGTCAAAATGGCTATCATCAACAAATCAACAAAAAAGTGTTGGCAAGGATGTGGAAAAAGGGAAGACTCATGAGCTATTAATGGAATTGCAAGTTGGTGTGATCGCTATGGAAAGCAGTACAGAGGCTCCTCAAAATGTTAAAAACCGATCTTACCAATCCCACTGCTGGCATTCATCTGAAGAAATCAAAAATACTAATTGAAGAAATATATATACCCATGTGCTTATTGCAGCACTTTTTATAATAACAAAGATATGGAAGCAATCTAAGTGCCCTTCAATAGATGATTGAATAAAGAAAACTAGAATTATAGTTGCCCATAAGAAAGAAGGAAATCTTAACCATTTGTGACAACATTTGTGTAAACTAGAGGGTATTATGCTAATTTAAATTAGTCAGACAAACAAAGACCAATACCATGTAACTTCACTTACGTGTGAATCTAAAAAACAAATGTAGAAACAAAACAGAAAGCAATTCATTCATAGAGAGAAAATATATGGTTGCCAGATGAGAGGTGAGTTGTGAGACTGGGTGAAAAAGGTGAAGTGAGTAAGGAGCATAAATTAGCAGGAACAGAATAGTCATGGGGATGTAATGCATAGCATGGGGAGTATAATCAATAATATTGTAATAAATATGTATGATTCCAGGCGGGTGCTAGGCTTATACATATTTTATTTATTTCAAGAACTTAGGTAGCACTCACAGGCAGCTTGTTCTTCTAATAGCTGCGAACATCTCCTTGATCTCTCCTTCCCTGTTCTTCAGAAAGTTATGGAGCAGCTTTAAATACCATCCATCGCATGTTTTCTCTCTGAGATTGGCTTAGAGCGTTGATATATTGAGCATTCATTTAATACAGATGGATTAATGTGGTTAGTATGGAATAAACTAAAACACTTTCCATATTCATTAAACTTTACATAACATTTCAGAGTCTAAGGGATGAATTATCTTGATCCTCATATTTACTTACTGAGTAAGTCCAAATTTTGGCTAGAATATATCTTGATATCTTAAAGCAGCATATGCTATTGCACAGTTTACTTTAAAATGTCATTGTAACTTTCAACTTTGAGGGTCCAAAAAAATGGAAAAACCATCACTCCCACCCTTACAACAATAACAAAGAAACTGGGTAATCTACAAAATTACAACCTTCTTGAACACATCAGCAAGCTAAACTCTCAGGGAAATTGAGTAATACCAAACATAAGAAAGATACTCTTCCAAAGAGTAAATATGAGTGCTTGCTTATCTAATCTAAGGGAGAAATAAATCATTATACACTCTATTAAGAAGAACCTTAACTAATAAAAGCGTAATATTAAAATTAACCGTTTCTTCAGGACGCCTATGCCACGCCCACCAGCCAATCAGAGTGGCTGTATGCACATTAGCCTAGCCAAGATGGCGGAGGCTGCAGCCCGGGAGGCTGTGGCTTCTCTGGGGCTGTGGCCTTCACCATCTTGGGAGCCTCCATCCTGGGAAGGCATCGGGCACCCTGAGCCGGCTGATGCCTTCCCATCGGGTGGCCACTGCTACCCCATCACCTCCCAGGTTGAAGCCTCAGGGCAGGACTAGCCAGCCAGCCCTGAGAGGCCATCGGGTGGCTAGGGGCACAGGCAGGGAGGCCTGAAACCTCCATGCTTGTGCCATGTCCACCCAATCACTTCCCTGGCAGATGGCCCAGAGGGTCAGTGGGAGCTGTGGCCAGGCTGAAAACTGCCCTCAGCCCCTCACCCAGGCTTGCCACACTCCCTGGGATGAGGGTCCCCACTGGGGAGCTTGGCCAGCCTGCAAACAGACATTGGCCCCTCACCCAGGCTGGCCAGGCACACCAGCAGGTGGACATCTCCAGAGGGTTCCCAGACTGCGAGAGGGCACAGGCCAGGCTGAGGTACCCCCCCACCCAAGTGCATACATTTTTGTGCACCGGGCCCCTAGTTATTAATAAATATAAATCAATATGAAACTGTAAACACAAGAAAAAAATCACACCAACTTATAGATTCTTCTCCTCTGACATCACTAGGTACTCATTAGAAACAATGGAAGTGACTTCATGGATAGAGCCTTGGACTGAAGGGTTTGAATCCCTGTCAAGGGCACATGTCCAAGTTGTGGGCTCAATCTCCAGTAGGGGGCATCCAGGAGACAGCCAAAAAAAAAGAAAAAAGAAAAAAAAAAAAGAAAGAAAGAAAACACTGGAAGCAAGACAAGAGACTAGAAGACTAGACAGAGCATATCTCATAGTGAAGACCTAGATAAGGGGCATAGAGGTTGCTGTGGGGAAGGTTTGAAACTTTGCTTGGATACCTTCCTACCTCCCAATAAAAGTTGTAAACAGCTGGAAGAATAACAATAAGCCCTATAACATTTATGGTACAGATAAATACGTATCAACATTGGTGGGGGGGAAAAAGAAATCCCTCTTTGCTTGGGGAACAGGCAGAAAAACATCTTAGGGCCAGACCATTAAAGATCCCCTACCACCGGAGTCAGGGCAGAATCCCTGAGAAAGACCTAACCCAGAGACTCAAGGACATATCATCTGCCTAAAACTGAAGCTGAACAAGGAACAACAGAGAAGTCCCTCTCCCTCATGCCACACCCTCTCCACCACCCTCTCACAAAGATAGGAAGTGCGAAAGAATAATCCAAAATACTGCTTTGGAAGGAGCAGAGGCATAAAATAATACCCTCTTTGTGATGCAGGCACAAAGAAAAAAATTTAAATGGAGAATTGAGAAGACATCATAAACAATCCTTTAGGTAATGAAAGAAGATATAGAAAAACTAGTGATTCACTGAGTAAAACCTTAGTAACAAAAATTTCCATACTCAGCTCAACTCTTGACTAAATTTACTCAATCCTTCATGTAAAGGACTAGAAGAAAAGAAAAGCCAATTTCCTAAAACAAATAAGGTTTAACTCAGTCTCCATTTGCCTTATAAAAGGTGTTATCTCTTTCAACCAAAAATTATGAAGTTCACAAATGAATATTAAAAAAATCAAAATACTGTCAAGGTATAATTCAACAGAATAAGATTCAAACAAATAGTATGCTGACATTAGAAGAATAAGACAGAAATTATAAATAAGATTAAGATGTTAAAG
This sequence comes from Murina feae, assembly GCA_004026665.1. NCBI lineage: Eukaryota > Metazoa > Chordata > Mammalia > Chiroptera > Vespertilionidae > Murina > Murina feae. The sequence continues at coordinate 3,267 of PVJC01045241.1, read as the reverse complement.
CAGCGGTTCTCAACCTGTGGGTCATGACCCCTTTGGCGGTTGAATGACCTTTTCACAGGGATCGTCTAAGACCATCCTGCCTATCAGATATTTACATTATGATTCATAATAGTAGTAACATTACAGTTATGAAGTAGCAACAAAAATCACTTTATGGTTGGGTCACAACATGAGGAACGGTATTTAAGGGCCAGAAGGTTGAGAACCACTGATCTTAAGGCAAGTGCATTGAAGGATGCTATTCGAGTAGGGCTGTGCATTTTGGGGTTGGTGGTATGCCATTAGAGAGACCAGAGCACTGAAACTGTCATGAACTCTAGTCATTTAGCATGAGACTAAGGAAAAAAAAGCTAATCACAGGTGATGGAGGCAGAGGTTGAGATAAAGCATTCAGTGCATAGGTTGGCTGACAACAACAACAACAAAAACAGAAAATGAATGAGCAAGCTGGGAGAGCAACATCAAGAACTTTGCTGGGCAATTAGCAGGAAAGAATAAAACACTGAAATGAGGACGATGACGTTGAGTGTCAACATCATTATAATAAAAGTGCCAAGATCGCTAATATTTGCACAGTAGAGAGGAAATACCTGAATAAATAGGAACTAAAGTTTTCCTGTGATTAAAGAAAGGTAATTAATATTTTAATTTGTAAATGCTTACTTAATGCCAGAGAGGATAAATGTGTATTGTGAGGTGCTGATACCATTGGAATTTAACCCAGTTATTAATAAAGGGGAAAGGAGCAAAGGGCAAGCAAATAGTATAAGCATGCCATTTGTGCAGCTTTACTGGAAAATTTCAGTTTGACACTCTCCAGGGACTGGACAGGAGAGGACAGATGCATGCCCAGTAAAGTCTGGGTGACATAGGGAAGGACCCTGACTGTCAGTCATACCTGGGAACAGGTCATTGGCCAGAGTAGGTGTGACCATTGCAAGCTCCGGAAGACTTAAGATATTTAATCTTGTGAACAGACAGTTCCCTTTCTTGCCTCTTGGTTCCTGCTCTTGCTGCACTTGACTCCTGGCCTGTAGAACTCTCATGCTCCTGCATTAGTCCACATGGCCAACAGCTATGGAACCCCACACACTATGAACTAATGGACTAATAGTGAACCATACTTAACTCCACCATGGAGAGGAAACTTTGGATGCTAACTTTGGTTCTAGCTCTGCTGAATTCCTAGCTGCACATCTGCCAGGACTAGATTAAAGGAAATGGAATTTGTATACTGAGAGATGTAATGCCACACATCCTCCCATGCAAGACTCAGAAAATTCTTTTTCTTGAGATATTGTAAGGACCCAATTCCCACTAGTAATGGGGAAAAACCAACCAACATTTCTCTGATAGCAGTATCATACACACAAAGTATAGAAAACTTTAAGTCTTCAAAGACGAAAAGAAGCAGATCTACTGAGGAATAAGATTGAGCAACTCTAATTTCTGACCTCAGAGAGGAATAAATATGAAGTCAAAAAAATCACATTTCTTAATGCTTCATGTACACATTCCTCTTCTGTTTGATTTCTGTTTTACTGAAAGACCAAATTTTTTCATTTGAGAAAATCACTAGCACTGTGGTTAGTTAATAAGCAACAAATTTTATTTGACACTAACTATAGTATCAGCTCTGTATAGTATTAGGTTTCATGGTAGAGTAAAACCCATTAGAACTTATGATCTCAGAGATATGTAAGCTGGGAACAGTGATAAACAAAGATATGGGAGGATAAGTATTGGATTCAGTAAGGGAAGGTAAGGTGTTGGGTTCAGTATAAGTATTAACAATATGTCAGAATAGTCGAGTTTGAATTTGGGATTCACAACAAAATGTCTAATTAAATTTTGTAATAAAAATAAATATGAATGATATAATGTGTATACACACTGAGTGGCCAGATTATTATGACCACCTGATGTTTGTAGGCAAATTAGCTATAATTACACGCTGAAGTTGCTAGAGGGCCAAACCATTATAAATAGGGAAGCAGGTTGTTTACCACAATAGAAGTGATTTTTTTCTGAAGATATGGGTAAACAACACAATTTAATAGCCTTTGAATGTAGGAAATATTTGAATGTGAGTGGCCAGATTATTATGACCACCCCATAAGTACTTCATTGGGCCACCTTTTGCCTTCAATACTGTGGCAATTCTTCTTGGCATTGACTCCACGAGATGTTGAAAGGTGATGCAAGGAATCTGACACCATGCCTGATGAATAGCACTGTCCAGTTCTGTGAGATTTGATGGTTGTGGAACCAGCTGCCTAATGGCTCTTTTAACTTCATCCCACAAATGTTCAATTGGATTGAGATCTGGTGATTGTGGGGGCCACCTAAGCAAGATAAGGTCTCCCTCATGTTCTTGAAACCACTCCTGCACAATACGAGCACAGTGGCATGGCACATTGTCTTGTTGGAAGAAGCCATCTCCATTGGGATACACCATCAACATGATAGGATGAACCTGATCAGCAGCAATACTTAGGTATGTTGTGCTATTCAGACTTTGTTCCACATGAATTAAAAAGCCCAAATCATGCCAGGAAAATATGCCCCAAGCCATAACACTGCCCCCACCAGCTTGAAGGGTTGTACTCATGCATGTGGAGTGCATGCTTTCATGCTGTTTCCGCCAAATTCTCACTCTGCCATCTGCATGATGCAACTGGAAATGTGATTCATTGGACCACATGACTTTTTTCCAATGCTTGATTGTCAAATCCTTGTGTTCCTGTGCAAATTAGAGATGTTTTATCTTGGTAACTGCAGACAGCAAAGGTGTTTGAACAGGCATTTGGCTGTTTTGCTGATACTCGCTCTATGGCTCTGAGCACCAACAATCAATTCACACTCAAAGGCTGCTTAATTGTGTTGTTTACTCATATCTTCAGAAAAAAAATCACTTCTATTGTCATGGTAAACAACCTGTTTCCCTATTTATAATGGTCTGGCCCTCTAGCAACTTCAGCGTGAAATTATAGCTAAATTGCCTACAAACATGAAGTGGTCATAAGAATCTGGCCACTCATCGTATTTATATCCTATCTAATAAAGAGGTAATATGCAAATTAACCCTCACACCCTCACAAGATGGCTGTCTAGGACCAGGCAGGCAGCGGGGGTTAGTGAGGGATGACCAAATGACTGAACAAGCAGGCTGAATGGGGCTACCAGGCCAGTGGGGGGCCTGTGAGGGGCAACCAGGCTAGCAGAGGGGGACAGTTAGGGGTGAAAAGGCCAGTGGGGGGGTAGTTA
>PVJC01045240.1:0-13779 GCA_004026665.1 Murina feae | reverse complement strand
ATGTTTCAAAAAGCTGTGTTTCGCTAGAGGCAGTTTAATTGGAGCTGAGCTGAAGGGCTCAGCTTCACTTTCTCTCCTGCCGCAATGGAAAGGGCTGTTTACTCAGGTCCGGGAGTGGCGGCCGCCATGTTGGCTGGGCTAATTTGCATACAGCCGCTCTGATTGGCTGGTGGGCGTGGCTTACCCTGTCTCGGAGAAATGGTTAATTTTAATATTTCGCTTTTATTAGTTTAGATATGCTTGGTTTCATTTTTTTTACCCAAAGGCTATTATGTTTTGTTTTTTAAAGATATACATACAATCTAAAAGATGCAAAGGATGTTGGTATTAAAAAGAATATAGCTTCAACACTCTCTCTTGGTGCTGTGTACTTCTTTATGAATGGAACCTACGGACTCACTTTCTGGTATGGAACCTCCTTGATTCTGAGTGGAGAACCTGGTTATACCATCGGAACTGTCCTTGCTGTAAGTCGTATGTGAGAATAAAAGTAACTGGCCTAGATACGTTTTTTCTTATTTAAGGTATAGTAAAAATTTCTCTTTGAATAATATTTAATATTCAAATATGAATATTTTTAGTAAGCGTAGGAATATTTGTTTCCTTCAAATGACTCGTATATATCTTTAAATTTTAGTTATGAATGGCAGGGCATATTCATCCAGCCTATCTTCTAAAAGCATCACACTTTTAGAAGAACCATAATTTAATTTTCCACCGGGAGATAGAGTTTTCTTAATCTCGTGGTCAAAAAGGCCAGTGTCTAGTGAGATTTCTTCCTTTCAGCCTTGCTGAGATAAAATGACACTGTACGTTCACCTTGCTAAATGTCTGCCCTCTAGAAATATTCTGTAGATTGGACTCTCCTGTCCTTCCCTGTTCTTTCCACATATAGGCATGTTTAAAACAGACTATCCCAGCCAGTGGCTCGGTTGATTAAAGCCTTGTCCCATACACAAAGAAGGCTGAAGTTTGGATTCCCAGTCAGACCACATTCCTAGGTTGCGATATGATCCCTAGTTGGGGCATACGGGAGGCAACTGATAGATATTTCTCTCTCACTTTGATGTTTCTCTCTCTCTAAAATCAATGAATATATCCTTATTTTATACAAACAAATAAAATCATACTAAAATTGTCCATATCACAATTTAGAATTATTTAAACTCTTAGGGATTCTGCATTAAATTTGAATTTATTCAGTTACCCTCCCAAGTTTCAACAATCAACCGATCATTTCAGAATTAAGAACTATTTGCCTTGCTAACTGAATTGATCTAGCCTATATATTTCAATTTATGTATGGCTCTCCCATTCCATATAGATTTCTATTTTCCTCAGCTAAAATCACCTTCTGAATTTGAGACTTCCATAGTAAAGACTTTAAGCTATTCATTTATTTCAAATAAATGAAACTTCAACATGAAGAATTTATATCTGACTTGGGCAAATGACTTGCTATACCTCAATTTCCTCATCTATAAGTAGGGGAAATAGTGCCTAGCTTGTGGGGTTCTTTCCTTATTTGAGTTCTTGCAGAGATGTGTCTGTCTGAAAATGCACAGGTGTTCAGTAAGGCAAGAGTTCATAAGAGTTTGGACAGAAATAGTACAATGTCTCTAAGTTAGTAAAATCAAACACATCCTTCTCTTTAAAGATCAATGAGTCGACCTACAAGGCGGGGAATACAACTCACCTTCTCACTCAACCAGGTTCAGGTATGCAGGCACTCCTCTGCAAGCCAGTTTTTCTGCTCAGACTTCCCAGGTGATAATGACAGGACTATGGGACAACCAAAAGTTGTTCCACATCAGGAAAAGGCCAAATATACTTGGATTAACTTGTTTCCTTTATATTTGACAGCAGCTTCTATTCTCTTCTACATAATTTTTCTAATATCTGTCTGCGTCTTAACCAACTATACTGTATACTTTATTCTGTCGTCTCTCTTATATAACTGAGGAAAGATAAATTTTTTTTTCTTTTAGGTTTTCTTTAGTGTAATTCATAGTAGTTATTGCATTGGAACAGCAGCCCCTAACTTTGAAACCTTCACTATAGCCCGAGGAGCTGCCTTTAATATTTTTCAGGTTATTGACAAGGTAAGACTTCTGATTGTTTTGAAATATAACTAGCATTGCTGCAAGAAGGAAACAAAACAAAAAGATGGGGAAATTCATATTGGGCAATTGACTATGGAAAGATTGTTTTAATTCTTCTACAAGGAAATTATGTTTTATTAAAACCTCCATGTCTAATCAGTGCCCTTCAAGCAAAAAGGAAAACATTATAAAAGAAAATCACTTTTAAACTATACTGTAGAAAGTAGAGATTTGTCAACTTATTCCCTTCAAGATTTACAGCATTCTCTTGTTTTTCCAAGGAACCTGCTATAGATAATTTTTCAACAACAGGTTATAAACCGGAATGCATAGAAGGAACTGTGGAATTTAAAAATGTTTCTTTCAGCTATCCATCAAGACAATCTGTCAAGGTGGGTTAAAATTAATTACAGAATTGAACAGTTTTCTTATATTACCACCTACTGGCTAAGATCTCCTCTTATAAAATAATCTGGGATCAGTTTGGCCAAGATTAGCCACTTTCTCTCTGTCTCTCTTTCCAAGTCTCTGAACAAAGAGGAAAGAGTTAATTAATGGTGGAGAGGGAGGAAAGAAAGATCAGTAATGGACAGATAACTCTGGACGAGCTAATTCCATTTTGCAGCCTCTTTTCTATACTCAACTGACTAAAGCATTTTCAACTCCCTGTGGTTCCTGTGCTCTGGATTTGGGAGCACACCAAAATATCTTGGATTGATGGTGCCACCTATTGGTGGTCCCTGGATGTTATCACACCCAGCATAACTCATTTTAATCTAGTTTCTAACCTGGGAGAATTATGCACAGGTTGTGCCTTTCACTTCTCCCTTTCCTAGGACTTTTACTGCACCAGCATTTGTTCCTTCCCTTCTCACTTTTACACACACACAAACACACTCATGTATGCACACACAGCACAGTTGATCCTTCTGTCATTCAGCCTTTGACAAGTTCTTGAGAAAATGTCTCTTCTATTATCTTCCTCCTTTCATTTCATTGTGTATTTCCCCAAAAAAGTAGTTAAAGAATGCAAAGAGTAACTACTAACAAATACTGTTTCATAGAAAAAGGAAATGATTTTAAATGAAATTAATAAAATTGCTCGTTATCAAATTATAATGCCTTTTAAAGTATGTATACAAATGCCCCCCCGTATAATTTGCATCAAAAAAGATCTACCTACTCCCGTTTCCTTATTTTTCTCTAAGTCTTTGATTGAAATTCTTTTTTTAAAGCTTTTTAAAAATTTTTCTTGTTACTTAATTACCATTATTACAGTAATACTGTCTTCTCCCATTTTTCTTAGCATAAATAGAGGATTGATTCCATTTTGCAACTACGCTTGGGTTGTCTTCTTGGAAACAAGCACCAATTGTGCTATGATATTGCAGAGTAAAGTGCTCTCTGAGTTTTAAACAAGTATTTTTGAAATGAACTTTTGAAACATAGCTCTGTTTGTTAAGCTGAAGAATTTTAAAAAAGAAAAAGTTCACTCGTTTTAAATAAAACACAAATTCTTCTATGGAAAGAACAGAAACCTACTCTAAAGGAAAAGTGCAGGTGGGACAGGAGGTTCTCCCACTGGGGGTCCTGATTTCTCACCTCCTTTAAAGAATTTTTCTCTGCTTGCCCCTTTGAAGGTTTTATTTGGCTATTTAAAGGGTCTGTTTCTTTACAAATGGGGAGATCAAAGGGAGGGAATCCAAAGAAAGATTCCCATACTTGGGGCTAAATACATATAAAATGCAAGCAAAGATAGGTGAGAATTTCTCAACAGGATTGCTATTGCCATTTGGGAGGTTTCTCTCACTTTGCAGGTTCTTGGAACACTAAATACTGGTTTCAACCCCCCAGTTATTGAGAAAATGTTAAAGTGCTTCCCCTAAGTTGAAATGTCTCCATGGAATCCACCACTAGTAGAAGGAGGGTTTCTGTTGGTGGAATCTCATTCAAGGGAGTCCCTAAGAAGTTTCAACAGTTGTTTTACTTTGGAATATATTTTGCAATAACATTAAATATATTCTAAAAAAAAAAAAAAATTCTTAAATAGCTCACCAAGGTATCTGGTGAGATTTCATCCAGTTGTTGCAAATTAAAGGTAAAATTTTCACTAACTTGGTAGTCATGAAATTCATATAAAGTATTTCAGCTGAAAATATAGTTTGCTGTGGCTAGTTAATATTTAATAAGTACTCTTAATTTATATTTCTTCTTTATATAGAGAGATGATGAGGGATTCTTTTACTATTATTTTCCAAAATTATGTAAGTTATTATTACATATGTATGTGAAACAAACAAGATCTAAATTTGTTTTTAATAGCCACTGCAGAATTTGTTTTATGTTAAATTACATTAAATTTCTGAAAATATTAAACCGTGTTTTCATTTAACCTAGTTTTATGGAATTTCTTCCCATGTATTCCAATAGATTCTGAAAGGTCTGAATCTCAAGATTAATTCTGGAGAGACTGTAGCCTTGGTTGGCCCTAATGGCAGTGGGAAGAGTACAGCAGTCCAACTTCTGCAGAGGTTATATGATCCTGAAGACGGCTTTGTAAGTACACCTTACCAGTATTATGCGGAGTCTGCACAGTGCGATTTGGAAATGCCACCTATTACAGAGATCTTACAGCTATGTTAACTTCTCATTTTTAACAGTGGAGCTCCAAGAGAAGCAATACTGTTTTCTTTCCTACATATGTGTTCAATAAATATTTCTGAGCACGTACTATGTGCCAGTCACTGTTCTAGGTCCTGGGAAAACACTGGTGAACAAAGCACTAAAACCTCTGCCTTCATCAAGTTTACATTCTAACAAGTAGAGATAGACAATAAATAAAATAAGTTATACAGTAGATATTAAATGCTGTAGAGAAAAATAGCATAGTACTTCGTAGTACCCAGAACTTACGAAGAATTTCAGTTTCTCAAAACATCCCAGAAGGATGACATCTGTAGAGACTATGCTCTCTCATTTTTTTCTGTCACCCATAATGTTGCACTTAACTTTCTCACCCTTGTACATGGCATATATAGAATGAGACTATGATAGTCACAGAACAAAAATTTTTAATGCTTCTATTCAATTAATTTCAACTGTTCTTTTTAAAAGAAAATCTACTCTCCAATAACCTGATTTCATTTAAATTTAACTTCCTAAGTAAGTCTTCATTTGGAGTCTTCAACACCCCACTCATGTATCCATGCTAATGTTGAGTAAATTATTAGATAACCATTCTGTAAATAAAGCAGTTGCACAAAATACCCTTGCCTAAACAAAATACCAGAGTTGGTGAGAAAGAGAGACTCTATAAGTTATGTTTATCAAACATTGGCTTCTATCATTGGAATATGTTGGGGTAATAAGTAATGGTACTATCTCTGGAGAAGACAGTTTACTATTATTTATAGCAATGAATGGGATGTTGAAGAGAAGTAAGGAAGGATATTTCCTAGAAAAAAAAAACGAAAGATCACATCAGTCTTAAAATAACAAAACTGAAGTTTGTTACATGTATTTACACAATGACAGGTATATATCTTTAAATATCTAGTTTATGGATCTTAGAATAAAGATATTTAGATGACATAGCGAGATTTGAAGCCAGTTTTTGTTGTTGTTGTTTTTTTATATTCTGTTTGTTCCTATCTACCAGAAAAAGTCTCTTAACAATATAAATGCTATAAATATTTTATCAAAATATAGTCAGTCTTTGACCCCTGAAAAACCATGCTTCTCAGCTTGTTTTGGACTAGTAAAAGAGATTAAAAACAGTGAAGTAAAAGGCTTCACCATATGACTCATTCTTTGGATTGGCAGATCACAGTGGATGGGAATGACATCAGAACTTTAAATGTGCAGCATTATCGAGAACATATTGGAGTGGTCAGCCAAGAGCCTGTTTTGTTTGGGACTACCATTAATAACAATATTAAATATGGACGAGAAGGTGTGACTGATGAAGAGATTGAAAAAGCAGCAAAGGAAGCAAATGCTTATGATTTTATAATGGAATTTCCCAATGTAAGTACACTATGTAGCCTGTATCCTTAGCTTAGAGCTATAATATTCCAAAGCACTATAATATTCCAAAATAAAATTAAAAAGGAATAACTTCTCCAGAGCAGGAAGATGTGATTAATTTTTGGGTTGTCCTAAACGAAACATCTATAAATGAGAGAGCATGGTAACAACCAAAAAAATATATCATTGAAAGATACATTTTAAAAATCCTATTGAGTTCTAATTGGTTCTCACTGTAAATGATAAAAATAAAATAAAGATTATATGAGACAAAGCAGAGAAATTGTGTCTCAAAAATGTTGATTTGCAAGGCCATCTTGTGGCTAAAAGTGGGAATGTCACAAAATGTTCAGATTTGTTCTGTGATTAGGCAAAAGAATAACTATGTATGATTGGTTTTTAGAAGTACATAGAGCTAATATTAGACATGAAATGTGAAATCATACTTGGAAATAGAAATAATAAACTAATATCTTGGTATTAGGATATTTCCTAAAGGGTATTTAGATATTCATTGCTGTAAAACCACTTACTATTTGCATTTTCAAAGTATTTGTTCATCAGTATCACTGAAATTGTTGTGTGTAGTACCCTGTGAAATAAGAAAGGATAAGATTTGAAATTAAAATACAGACAAAATTCCACCATCCCTGAAGAAAACAATAAATAAAAAAAGTTCATTTTAAAGAGTATGTTTTACAAACTGCCCTCCATGAATCATCATAATTTTGTTCATCTTTTTAATAAAAATTTGTTTCGCTAGTAAATACCTCCTATCCCCATTACTCAGTATCATAATTAAGACAGAAAACTCATTAAAGACTTGAGGTCATTCTTTGCCATATGGTTCAGGAAAACATAGATTTCCTTTCTTTGACCTTTTGAGACTTACAATGATTTCCTTTTCTCAAAACACCAGTTATCTTCAGTTTCCCACTTGGAATTAGGGAGCTTTCTGGTGTCTCTGAAACTATACCCTTAAGTTTTTTATTAAAAGTTTCATAGTTATACAAACTTATCCCTTGCTATAAATAGAATAGTAAATCCTAAAGATATAATCCAAAGAACAAATTAAAGATATTGGCTTATGATGATGGAAACTAAATTTCACAGCCATGTTAATCCAGAGAAATAAGGATAAGTGGTTAATTTAGATAGGTGAAATATTTGAAAAAGCTGTGCTCAAAATAAAACTACATTACTTTTGTGATACTCTATGATATACATATATTTTTAATTATTATATTAGGATTAATTAATACTTGCTAGCCTTTCCAATAAATAACCATAAGTCTGGCTAAAATAGGACAATTGTTTCCAAGCAGTGGATGAAAGGTAGCATAAAACTGTGATTCCTGAGAGAAAGGAAGCTCATGAAGAAAGTCCAGGAATTTGCAGCATTCTGCCTGGGAACAAATTTCTGACCCCATCTCGGGGAAGTGGAATCCAGATAGAACATGGTCATTCCACTGAACTGAAAGACAGAATTTCAGAGCAGCTTACGCAAAGGTCGAGGAAGTGAGAGAGTTGTGGAGTTGAGGTGGAGTCAGAGGTCCTGTAGATGTCCGGGGAATCTTTGCGTATAAGACTCTCCAAGGCTGCCCTAACCGGTTTGGCTCAGTGGATAGAGCGTCAGCCTGTGGACTGAAGGGTTCGATTCCGGTCAAGGGCATGTACCTTGGTTGTGGGCACATACCCAGTAGGGAGTGTGCAGGAAGCAGCTGATGGATGTTTCTCTCTCATCCATGTTTCTAACTCTTTATCCCTCTCACCTTCTTCTCTGTAAAAATCAATAAAATATATTTAAAAAAAAAAAGACTATCCAAGGCTTACCAGAGAGCAGCTGATACAAAGCTGAGAAGAGAATGGAGATGCTAGAAGTTGAGCAGGATGGTGGGGATGTTGAAAGCACAGCCCAACCAGAATGGAGAGATCACATTAACACCTTTTAAATATCTCAGGCATGTAGCTGAGACACCAATAAAAGCTAGACCTTAGGAGTAAAGACCACACCTTAGAGTAAGGCTGGCTCTAGACCTGCCCTAACAAATTCTAAAACCAAGCCATAACAAGATCCCCAGAGTAGACATAACTGGGAGGTTGGGTCCTGCCAAGTCTCAAGACTTACTACAGATTTACTCCCAACAAATCATAGAACCAAGATTATACACGTTCAGGGAGGTAAGTCAATATTTGAATTACCTACTAGAATGAAATCAACATTTTTTTCACAAGAAAACAAATTCAGAGTCTCTCCAACATATACTCAGAATTGAGTACATATTCTAAAATAACTAGACATGCAAAGAAATAGAAAACTATGATCAATAGGCAGGAAAACATAATTTAAATGTTTATGCACCTCAGAAAAGCTTCAAAATGAATGAGGGGGGAAAAAGAAAGAAAGAAAAAAGGTACATCTGAAAGGAGAAATAGTGAAATCCACAATTTTAGCTGAAGTCTCCAGTACTTAATAGAACAAATAGGCAAAAAGTAAGGATATAGAATGACTGGAACAATACTGTCAATCAAGTAGATCTAACTGACATTTATAGAATCTAATCTAATAAAAGAGTAATATGCAAATTAACCACTACTCCTAGACACCTAAGCCACGCCCACCAGCCAAGCCACACACACCAGCCAATCAGAGCATCTGTATGCAAATTAACTCAGCCAAGATGGCGGCTGGCCCTGGAGCTAAAGCAAACAGGAGGCTTCCATTGCACCAGCGATGGAGTTGAAACTGCCAGCCTAGGCTGGGTGGCCCTCTGCTCAAGGCAACAATGTTTCAATTATAGAAGCCATGGAGCTGAAAGAAACAGGAGGCTTCCTTGCCTGACTAGGCCTCTGCTCCAGTCAACAAAGTTTCAATTATAGAAGATGAATAAACCCCAGAAACCTGATTCCAGCCACCCTCGCTGAGACGTTGGGTCAATGGGAGCTGTGGGCAGCCTGAAAATGAGCCTCAGCCCCTCACCCAGGCTGGCCAAACATCCCAGTAGGGACCTGAATCCTGAAGGGACTGTGGGAAGCCTGAAAACAGCTCTCAGCCCCGCACCCAGGCTGGCCAGGCACGCCAGCAGGTGGACATCCCCCGAGGGGTCCCAGACTGCAGGAGGGCACAGGCCAGGCTGAGGAACCCCCCCGAATGCACACATTTTTGTGCACCGGGCCCCTAGTACTCTAATAATCATGGAATGCGTTCTTCTCAAATGCACATGAAATGTTCACTGAGATAAACAATATTCTGGGCCATTAAAATAAAAATTAATAGCTTTGCAATTTTAAAGAAAATATATAAAATATGTCCGTAATAGAATTAATAATACTAATCCACAAATATTTTAATTTAAATAAGCCACCTCTATATAATCTGTAGCTTAAAGAGGAAATTTAAATGAAAATTTAGTAAACCTTTTTGTCTAAATAAAAATGAAAATGCAGTGTATCAATAGTGGGATACAGTTAAAGCACTGCATTAGGAGAAATGTAGAATTAAATACTTATTTTAGAAAAGAAAAAAAATCTAAAATCTATAAACTCAGTTTTCACCTTGAGAAACTAGAGTTAAAGGAACAAATCAAACCCCAAGCAAGCAGAAGAAGGAAAAAAGTAAAGATTAGAGCAGCAATTAGTAAAATAAAAAATGGAGAAACATTAGAAGGAATCATTGAAACCAAAAGCTAGTACTTTGATACAAAGATGAATAAACTCAGTAAAACTGTAGCAGGGCCGATGAAGAAATAACAAAAAGGAAGAGTAACTACCAATCTTGCCAGATTAAATATGTATATACCCCCCAAAAAAGTAAAAGAAGACCTAAATTGAAAAAAGTTTTGAGGGGAAGTTTCTTTTACAGTAAACTTTTTCGTACTTTTTTTCAGAATATCCAGGACAGAGATTGTGTATAATGCATTAAATTGCTAATAAACATTTTCAATACTAGTTAAGTATGTTTTTGTATTAAAATATAACTGATTATTTGTCATTTCCTTTTCTAATCATTTGATCATGCTATCTTCTGTTTCTATGCTCTTTCCTATTTTCCATTAGAAATTTAATACCTTAGTAGGGGAAAAAGGAACTCAAATGAGTGGAGGACAGAAACAGAGAATCGCGATTGCTCGAGCTTTAGTTCGAAACCCAAAGATACTGATCTTAGATGAGGCTACCTCTGCCCTCGATACAGAAAGCGAATCTGTTGTTCAGACTGCACTGGAAAAGGTAAGTGAGCAGATATATTGCTGATTTTTGTATTCCTGATTCAGCATTGTTTTTAAATACACGAAAGTATAGATAGTACCATAGTACATTATTCATTAACTTTAGTACCCTCAACATATGCGTGCAGTTTGTTCACCCTTTAAAACATTTATGTGATGGTTATAAGAAATGATATGGAGAAGAGGAGATGTTATAATTGGTGCTAAAACTCTATTTGAGACTGATATCCAAGCAGTCATCCTATATAAATCTTCATTCCAACGGGTCTGCATTTCCACCTCCCCATAGTAACCCTCACACCACTACTACTATCATAGTTATAACTATGTTCACCTTTGCCTTTTCCATACACAGCTATGGGATTCTCTTCTTTGACAGCTTTTCTTCTTTAGGGCAGCCCTGGAGTATCATTTTAACTTAATTTCACCTCAAGTAGAGAAGCATGTCAAGTATGGTTTGACCTGTACTTGAACCATCCCACCCCCACAGTCCTGGGCCCTCAAACCTCATACTGACCTGCTTCCTGCAAGCTGCTGCACATGCTTCATGGCCACAATGCAGTCATGACTCTTGACCAAACTGTACTGCATCTGGAAGGGTGGTTGGCGATGGTGGTATGAAGCCATCGGATACTTTTTCAATGTCCAAACCCTCTTTTTAATCATGGCCTCCAAACCCTTCAGCAGGCTTAATGTCACATTTTATTTTGACCTTGTTTGAAAATGTGCTGGTTTGTGTGTTTTTTTTTCTCAAGAAAAAGATAAACTTTTCTTTTTAAATATTGACTTTGTGGGAGCAGAAATGATTGTTAGCAGCCAGAGTACTCACGGCTTATTGAAAAATTTATCACATACTATTATCAACTTGCAAATCAGATTGTATATGTTTTTTACCCTTGTTTCCATCACATGATGAGTATGTCGCATGTTGCATGTGATATTTTTTATTATAAAATAAACAAGTGATAAGGAAATCCATGTTTATTGTGGACACTTCACTAATTTGGTTCATTTGGGCGAAGAAGAAACTGATTCCTCAAGGGCATGACTAATGGTTATTCATTTTTTATTCTTATTATCTAGGACAGGGCTCTTATCTATAGAAGGAACTCAAATTATGTTCAGAATTGTTGGTGTTTCATTCCTTAGGGCTTGAATGTACTAAAAAATGATTACACTTACTTCAGAGGGAAGTAGCATACTTTCCTAATCATCTCATGGGACTGTGTACACAAAACCAAATAGAGAAGTATTAGTTAAAGAACCTTGCAAAATCTAACATTCTTTAAAATACAAGATATTCTCAAAATATGAATTTTTTGCCACCTATACTTACTAATTAACCTATAATATTGTCTGGCTTATTGATGGATGACTATTTTTATGGCCTTCCTACTTATTTTTTAAAGATAGCAGAACTGACTAGTGTGTGTTACCTGAAATTAAGTTGTCTTAAGGAGCAAAAAGAGAAAACCCACAATAAAAACAGTTCAAACTAGTATGTCTATAGTTATTTATTACAACATCAATCATTTTTAACTTGATCATTTTACAGCCTCTTAAATCTCAAAAACATAAGATCTGCCTCTATGAAAAAAATAGAATCTAATAGAAAAAGACAGAATGATGGGTAATTTTTTTTTTTAATTTAATTTATATACACTATTCCCCTGTTCAGAAACCTCCAATAAATTATATCCCATTGTTTTTAAAAGCTTCATAATTTACTTACAGATTTAGAATAGAAGAGTTTGAAATAAATTCTCATCTGCATCATCAAGAATATATACTGCAATCGAGAGGCCTATTTTAGAGAATAGAGGACACCATATCGGATTCTAGTACCAATCCTTCCAGTGACTAGATCAGGCCCTTTGAATACAGTTCCTCATGTTGTGACCCAATCATAAAATTATTTTCATTGCTACTTCATAACTGTAATGTTGCTACTGTTATAATAGTAATGTAAATATATGATATGCAGGATGGTCTTAGGCGACCCCTGTGAAAGGGTCGTTCGACCGTAAAAGGGGTCGCAACCCACAGGTTGAGAACTGCTAGACTAGATGAAGCCTTGAGCAAGCCTGTTAACTTTTCTGAGCTCTAATTTCTTTCTCTGTAATAGATAAGAATAAAAATAAGAACAATAAAAGTAAACAGTAATATATAAGTACTGTAGTATTAATAATAAAATTATTATTAGTTCTTAATCTATCAGTTCTTAAGTACCCAGAAAATTTTTAGGGTGCCTATAATATGCCAAAAGTATCAGATACAAAGCTATAGTACCTTAAGAATAACAACACAGCCCTGGCTGGTTTGGCTCAGTGGATAGAGTGTTGGCCTGGGGACTGAAGGGTACCGGGTTCGATTCCAGTCAAGGGCACATGCCCGGGTTGTGGGCTCAATCCTCAGTAGGGGCCGTGCAGGAGACAGCCAATCAATGATTCTCTCTCATCATTGATGTTTCTATCTCTCTCTCCCTCTCCTTTCCTCTCTGAAATCAATAAAAATATCTTCTTTTAAAAAAAAGAATAACAAGACAATCTTACAGAGGAGCAATAAAGCTAAAAGACCTAAATTAATAGAAATGAAGAGCTATTTTAAATCTATGGTAGCTAAGACAGTGTAGTATCCTATATAATAAAAGCCTAATATGCAAATTGACAACAGTGGAAGACTGGTGGAACAACCAGTCGCTATGACACACACTGACCACCAGGCGGCAGATGCTCAACGCAGGAACTGCCCCCAGCCCACAGGCCCCAGGCCAGGAAAGGGAGGTGCCAGCAGGGGTCCCCCAATCGCCCCACCAACTGCCCCACAGAGGGAGGCAACTGGTGGCAGGGGGGCGGTCAGGGGGCGGCACTAGGCCAACCAACATGGGTGCCAGCAGGGCGCCCCCCCCAATCGCCCCGCTGATAACCCCACAGATCAGCCCTGATCGCCGGCCAGGATTAGAGGCCTGATGTGCAAATTTTGTGCATCAGGCTTCTAGTTAGTGCAGTAATAGACAAACTGCTTAGAACAGTATACAGACACAAATAATGGTCACCTGATTTAATGAAAAAGACAACTCCACAGTGCAACAGAGAAAAGATGGTCTTTTTAAAAAATGCTTTTGGAACAACTGGTTAACATACATTATCCCCTTATCTGCACGGGATATATTCCAAGACCCCCAGTGTATGCCTGAAACTGCAGAGTACTGAGCCATATATATACTACTAGGGGCCTGGTGCACAAAAATTTGTGCACTTGGAGGGTCCCTCAGCCTGGCCTATGCCCTCTTGCAGTCTGGGACCCCTCAGGGGATGTCCACTTGCTGGCATGCCTGGCCAGCCTGGGTAAGGGGCTGATGGCTGTTTGCAGGCTGGCCAAGCCCCCCAGTGTGGACCCTGACCCCACTGGGGTGTGGCAAACCT
>PVJC01045239.1:0-13781 GCA_004026665.1 Murina feae | reverse complement strand
GTCCTCATATTCCTCAGAAGAGTTGGGATTTGTCAAAGCCTAGCTCTTTTCTGACCAACAACAGGCCATTACTGGAATAACCAGGAGCAACGGTTCTCAAAGTGGGGTCCCCAAAGAGCAGCATCAGCATCGGCTTAAGAGTCAGATGAACCATCAGGCTCCACCCCAAACCTACTGAATCAGAAATTTGGGGGGGGGGGGGTAGGGACCAGCAATTTGAGTTTAATAAGTCCCAGGTAATCCTAATGTAGGCTCAAGTTTGAGGACCAATGTTCTCAAAAGAGATTTCTCCAAGTGGAGTGTAAGAACTATTGGCTTTAGAATCACCAGTGCTGATTCCTGGACCTCACCTTGACCTGCTGAATAACCATTTCTATAAATCTCCCATTTTTCATAAGCTTCCCAGGCCACTGATGCACCCTATAGTTTGAGAACCACCCAGTTAGATAAACAGAAGATTCTTTCATTATAAAAGTAAAAGGGAGGATATACACTCAATGACTGGGTTCTTTGAAAATGTGTCCTACTTGAAGACCTCAGGCCCAGAGACAGGTAGGAAGAGCTTATACACTGGTTAATATGAAACAAAAGTACACACTCTCACTGTAACTTTTAAAATCCTTTAGTCAACAAAAAGAGCAATTATTTTCTAATTGGAAAGAATGAAGCTGAAATAAAACTAACATCTTAGTGTCCCCTAGATCATTCTGTAATTAGCATAAGGCTGCAAATAGCCCAAGAACTAGGCCTTTTTTCTAAATCAGGTATTTTTCTGTGGTCTAGAAATGTTGCTGGTGACAGCATCGACATTCCCACACTGCTCATCAAACAGCACAGCATTTGTAAGCAACATAATTAAAAACTCTCCCTCTCCATCAAAATGCAGGTAGAATTAGTCTTTTAAAAAAAACTGCCAATACTAACAAATAACGTCATGTATGGGAAGGGACAGCAGATGTCAATATGGGAGCAGGCGGAAAAGGAAAGTGAAAAACATAAAGGCAAAAACTAAAAGATGGAATCCAAGCTCCCTATTAGCCTTAAAAAGAAGTCAGTCACCACACCTCCCCTTTTTCTTGCTTGGAGAAAATAAAAGACTCTGCAAGAACATTAACCTCCCTGTAATAGCAATTATAACTACGGTAGCAGCCTCAAAATCCTACTCTCTTCCTCTCAGCTCTTTGAAAATAAAAATCCACAGAAACAAAACATAACTTAATTAAAAAACTGCACAGTGTTGGACAGTAAGTGTTGGACATACCAGGTTTCTCCAGCATCTTTGTATATCACCGAGCCTATATCAAGGTAACACTTGGATTCTTGTCAAATGAATCCTTTTTAGCCTTATTATCAGAGTAAATGTGTCTACCCTCCAACACTGCAAACAGCAGCGAGAAGCACACAAACCTTTCAGATATTGGAAACTGCTTTCTCACAAAGACAATATGATGATTTTGAAGAAAACAAGATGTTTGCAACAGTACTGTCTGGGTTCAAATACATGTTCTCCCATTTATTGCACTAGTAAAGGGAGCAAGTCAACCAATCTGAGTTTCAGTTTTCCCACATAAAAAGAATCCCTCAGAGGGTGATGTTACATATGCCTGTGAAAATTCTTTTTTTTTTAAATATATTTTTATTGATTTTGGAGAGGGAGAGAGAGATAGAAACATCAATGATGAGAGAGAACAATTGATCGACTGCCTCCTGCACATCCCACACTGAGGATTGAGCCTACAACCCGGGCATGTGCCCTTGACCGGAATCAAACCCAGGACCCTTCAATCCACAGGTCAATGCTCTACCCACTGAGCCAAACTGGCTAGGGCACCTGTGAAAATTCTTTAAGTGCAATGGGTTTCCATGCTTTCTCTGGACTCCAGGTGTCCTAACGACAGGGCTTGTGGCTTTTGTTTTTCTCTCCAATGCGCCTAATAATACATAATTTGTTTGATTAGTAGATTAGTTAATTAGGTGTTGTCTGATCCTGTCTTGGGGATTGGAAATGACCCCAGAAAATTGCCAGCCAAGTAGACTCAGGCCCAAGAATGGCACTTATTTAATATGGAGCTCCCCGTTATTACACACCCATGTCAGAGGGTGAGTGGGGAAGGTCCAAGAGCAGATACAGAATCTGTCATCTGGCCCAAGAGGCTAATTCAAGACCTACAACTTGAGGCCTGTCCAAACATCTGGGAGTGAACAAGCACAGGTGTGCAGAGAGAGGGAAGAATAAGAAAACCGGAATTGTCACAAAGGACAGGACGGAGATGACCAGGAAGACTCTTATACTGGGTGGGTGGTAGGACACTTCTGTGAGTCAGTCTGAGTTAAAGCCCTAGGATCAGAGCAAATTGCTATTTTATTTTTACTTAGCATTATGTCAAGGAGTGAACATTTAAAAGAACATGCATGGGTTTCAAGCCAGACAGAACCAACTTCAAACCTAATTCTGCAGTTTATTAGCTGTATGACCTTGCATACCCCTCGGAGTAGCAATTTCCCCATCTCCCCACGAAATTAGGATAAATCTTCACAGTATTTGGGGGGGGGGGGATTTAAAAAAGTCATTGGTTATGAGGGCCTGAAACACTGCTTTGTCACCTGAAAGCACATAACAAATGTTACCTTTCTTATCCCGACTTAATTTCTAGCCTTTTCTCCTGGCTACATTTCTTATTAGCAATTCATTGTCCATATAAAGTTTTTAGTCAGTAAGGACTTATTAAAAAATTATACTTTAATTTTTTAGCCTTTATTTTAATATCTGATTCTAATTTTGTCTATGCCATTCACAGCCCAGAATCTCCTTATTCTAATCATAGAGGACTTGAGCAGGATACTAGAAAACCATTTTCTAGAGTCTGGCAGTAGAGCCTTCCGTTAAAGAAAACAACATGCTTGATGCTTACCACATATATCTTGATAACTATTCCTCTAAATAGATGTTCCCCATTCATTTTTCTGAACGAAATCTTGATGTTTGCCTTCACAGGTGATATACAAAAAGATCACGAGAGTTGGTAAACGTATATTTCATTTGTTAATTTATTGAACACATATTTGTTGAGCTTATACTATATTCTGGCATTTGGTTAAATGCTAAGGACACAGCATTTCGACAGAGAAACAGTGTCCCTGCCCTCAGAGAACTTTAGGCTGTTGACCAGGATAGTTTAGTCCAGGCTGCACAGTAAGTAAACTTTAAAGTCTTGGTCACTTAACCAAACCAAGATGTATTTCTCATTCACATTAGGATCTGGCAGTAACACATAGATCACAGTGGTAACACATAGAACCAAATACCTTCCATTTTTTTCATGCCACCATCTTAAACATGTGGCCTTCGGGGTCTTTAAAGAAAGAAGAAGAGAGAGTAGATGGTCAATAGCCCAGCTTGAAAGTGATTATAGCACTTTACCCACATCCAATCCCATGGCCTCAACCTTACTGCAAGGGAGGCTGAAACTGTAGTTTTCCTATATGCCCATGAAGAAACAAATTACAATGGGGTATAGTGAGCACATACAATTGCATTTGGCACATCTACCATGTACAAGCTGCTGTACTGGATAGTAAGAGAAATAGACACATCCCCTCCTCCTCGGTCCTGTCCAGCAGCTTTCAATCTGGTGAACGTGACAAGCATATACTCAAATAACCAATTAGAGGTAGGTTTCACATATGGCATGATAAAAGGTCTGAGCTGTGGAAATACTGGGTTACTGGAGCATATTTGAGAAAAATAATCAATGAAGAAGGGGATGAGTTTTATAATTAAATATGAGGAAAGGGGTTCCAAAATGGAAGAGTTTGAGAACAAGAAATGTTCAAGACATGGCAGAGAGACCAGGCAGACCGACATATAACACACATGACACATGATAAGCTAAGAAAGGGCACACATAGGTCAAATTGAGCAGGGTTTTTAATGTAACAGCTTAGAGTTTAGAATTATGCATGCACACAGCAGGTAGAAGTAGCAGATTATTTGAAGAATGTAGTCAAGAGGCACTGAGGTTCTAAACTGATGCTCCCCTTCCACTTCTTGATGCCATACCTCTTGAAAGAAAGAACTACATCTTAGTCAACTCCTTTTATTTTTGTTTTTAATTTCCCTCAATACCTACCTAGGGCATAGACTATTCACTTAGTACATATTGATTGACAGAATAGCCACCCAAATAAATGTGAGTAGAAACCTGACAATAGTAAACACCATAAGTACACTGATAACTGCCCCAAATGTAGAGGATTGACATACAAAATTGGAGGAGAGGAAGTAATAGCAAATGACTGATAGCATGTGCTTATTCAGAGTTAGGACTATACATAACCTGTTCAGCAATGACAGTATGATTAATAGGCCAAGCCCCCAGAAAGTTGCAAAAGGTGGTTCTTCTATTCTTGTTTACACGTCCCCTGTGGTGGCAAGGGCAGGCCTCCAGGCCGGTTGGGGGGGGGGGGGGAAGCTGAGCTCTAATCCTGGCTTTCAGCTGCTTGGTCTTAGACAAGCCCTTCCCATTTCTTCATCCAAAGACATTGATGTTGACATTTACCTCAACCCAGATTTTAAGAAGGTAAAAAAATGATGGCTGTAAAAGCACTTTGAAAAGACTAAACCCCTGAATAATATATAAAGTTCCATTTTAATAGAAAGTATGGTCTTCAAGGAGAAAGGGAAAGGAGATAGAAGCAGGACACTTGTTAACAAAGGAATGAAATCTAAAGCTTTATTCTCACCAGCCATAGAGGCACATCTAGATAGTTGGCCCGTCCAAGGTGCAGGCTTCAAATTCCAGCTGATTCCATTAAGTAGCAACCACATCAGCAGTAGAACCAGCTCTTTTAAAAATTCTTGATGTGAGAAAGAGGTATACATCAATTTGTTTTTCCACTTACTTATGCATTTATTGCTTGATTCTTGTGTTTATCCTGATCGGGGATTGAACCTACAACCTTGGCGTATCTGGATGATGCTCTGACCAACTGAACTACCTGGCCAAGGCTTTCAAATCCATTTATTACCTAAAGCAGGCTCTGCCTTGGGCCTTGCAGTTATGGTTGGCTTCTCTGATTTAGCACCCAGAGGTAATGGCTTAAACCACACTATAGAGACTTAATTAAAGAATTAGATAAAGAAATGCCTTTCTCTAAATCAAGCCAAAGTGTCATGAAAAATAAAACAATTAAGCAGAAATAAAGGCACCAATAAAGTATTCAAGCAGAACAAGTTTATACAAAAGCATAACAAGGGCTCATTACTACAAATCAAAAGGCCAAGAGGCACACACAAGGCTCTCTATGGCTACCTCTATAAAGCAACAATGCAGAGAGGAAAACCAACAATTATTCAGAAACAACAGTATGCTACATCTCTGTCCTGCATTGATAGGCAACATCTCATTTAATCCTCAGCAACCTCTCTGAAATGGATATTGAGTTTCATTTTACATTAAACAAAGAGACTCAGAGTCTACATAACTAGCCCGAGTTCATTTAATTATGAAGTTGCAACCAGAATTCCACCACAGACTTCCTGCCTGGAGACCTAAGTGTTTCCCAGGAGTTGACGATTAAATTCTAAACTAACTTGCACTGGTTGGATGGGTCTATGGCCGTGGTTCTCAACCTTCTTAATGCCATGACCTTTTAATACAGTTCCTCATGTTGTAGTGACCCCCTAACCATAAAATTATTTTTGTTACTACTTCATAACTGTAATTTTGCTACTGTTATGAATCGTAATGTAAATATCTGATATGCAGATATATTTAGGAGACCCCTATGAAAGGGTCGTTTGACCCCCAAAGGGGTCGCGACCCACAGGTTGAGAACTGCTGGTCTATGGCATGGGGACGTATTTGCTCACTGAAGAGTGAAAATAAACTTTGAATGAGCATCAGCTATGTTGACAATACTGTGCTAGGTGAATGCTAATGTGGCAGGGAAGATAAGCACAGCCCTAGATCTCCTAGAATACACCTCTCTTCTTAGGAAAAATGCAAAGGCATACCATCTTCTCTCCAGTACAGCAGTTTTAAAAATTATGCCAAGACATATTTGGTCTAAGAAATAAAACTACAACATTCACACACAGATTTTTTATAATTTTTCTATGATTGTTACCTGCCTATATAATAAAGTGGCCCTACAAACACCGAAATACTATCCAGATCCCAAATGCATTCTGACCAAGAGGGCCTTAATATTCCTCTCAGCTTGGCTTAAGTTTACACAGCTACCCTTTGACTACAGCCACCACCACCACCACCACACCACCACCACCACCACCCTATCCCCCCAAGCCCCCCCCCTCCTTTCTTAAAGCATTTCCTTTAGAAAACTTGCAGTTGTGATTTCCTCCTTGCCCCTCTGAGATGTGATCTACAGGCCAGGGAAGTCTTTCTCCAGAACCTGGGAGCCAACTCTTTGAAATGCAATCAAGAAAGAATGCACACCCACCTCCCAGCCTCTGCTAGAAGGTAGGAGCCTAACACCCATAAGTGCCAGTCAGCAAACACTGGTATCCTCACCACACTGACCAACCTCTCCTAACATCTTCCATTACTTTTCCACTAGCTCAGCCCAGCACTTAGTCTCCCACCTTTTGTTTCAGTGGAGTTTTCAGGCTCTCTCCCCTACTATAATAGTCTTGCATCCTGCTTGGTACATAGGAATTTTAAAGGAAAATTGCACCAGGCAAGCTACAGGTCCTGCAAATATGAGCAGGACAGGCTTCTGCTCGGGAGAGATCAAGATACAGATCTGCAGAAGAACTACATCAAGACCTATAAGTAGACACCTACTATATAACTTCACCTTTGACAACAAATCACCAAAAATCCTTTAAATGTGAGCCATAAAACATAACGTCTTAATATTAAAAAATGTACCTTTCTAAATGGGTAACTTATAGAGCAGAACTTAAAGATAGAAATGGAGAGGGTGGGTAAAGAAGATGGTGAATAAACGAACGGCAAGGAAAAGCAGCAACAGAAAAAACAAAACTTATTTTACTTATTAATCATCTGCTCATCAAAAAATATATATAACTGACTTTAGACATCTGTTATAAATAATATTAACACCCAGAATAGAACTTACTCTAAAAAGCAACAGATTATCACCAGGCAGAAATTCTATTCCTTGATTAGTAATCACCAAAAAAATAGGTCCTGAACATTTTTTTCCCATCATGAGTTACAGAGACCTCATTCAGCCTTTACAAATTAAAAAGTCAGGCTCTTAGTGTCAGAGTTCCCTGCTCTAAGGCCCGGATGGACAGTCTGCCTATGTCCATGTACTAACTCATTAATAGTCTTTTTCTCTAAACATTGAACTTCCCCAGTCCATCTCTTTCAGACCATTGAGAGTGCTGTTTGGAACATGGCATGCTGAGGTTTAGAAATAAACAGCATTTTTTTAAAATAGCACACAAATTATGGATGCTGTTTTACTGTCCCACATAGACACCATTACTTTCCAAGGATCGTGTACTTCTCATTTATTAAAGACTCTTTGATTTAGAATACAATTATAAAAACATATTTTTCTACCTATACCATCAATTATGCCAGCAGTTCTCAACCTGTGGGTCGCAACCACTTTGGGAGTCGAATGACCCTTTCACAGGGGTCGCCTAAGACCATCCTGCATATCAGATATTTACCTTACAATTCATAACAGTAGCAACATTACAGTTATGAAGTAGCAACGAAAATAATTTTATGGTTGTTCACAAGATGAGGAACTGTATTTAAAGGGCCAGAAGGTTGAGAACCACTGAATTATGCAGATTGGCTTTTCAGGGCGGGGAGCAGGGGGCAGGAAGGTAATGAGACATCATCAGTATTCTTTGAATTTCTAACTTAATTCACACAGTTACCATGATAGTGTAACTTGTTATTTGGTACCTGAGGTTGATGAATTCTCCATAGGCTGTCAGTAATTATTCTCAAGTATCTATTATGAGGACACAGAAAATTGCTATTATGTGCTGACTCAGTCATGTGTGTGAACACCCTGCTCCCTCCAGCTCTGAGATTTCACTATGATATATCTTAGCTGATTCACACAGGAAAGTTCTATTACATTTCAAATTATCTAATCACACTACTGATGTTATATTAAGATATAAATAAAGTGAAGTATAGACATGATTTATTTGTGCATGTCACCCTGAGGGAAGAAAATACAAAATGAAACCTCAAGATGATATAAATAACCACCACAACAAAAATATTTCAGGGCATCTCTGTGGCTGCCGGGTTTCATTAAGCCATGATTTCAAGTTTCGGTGGAACGTGAGAGACCCAAGCATAAGACAGCCCTCCCTGGGACCCTATTGAACTCTGGTCTCTGTGGACACAAGCAAACACAACCCAAGTTCTTCTTGACAAGCAAAAAGCGGAGGGGGGGGGGGGGCGGTGATTGTATTTCATATCTGAGAAGCCCAGGGCTCAGGAATGGCAGAAACTTAAGTGATGTTGTTGGATGGCTCTTACACCTTTAAGATCCCTTTCTTCCTGTGTATTGGTCTTGCTCTCACTTATTATGGTGATGTTTGTCCTTGAGGCATGAGGAGGAGAGGCCCGGATGATCTCTTGAGTGTGGTCAGCTGAGTTTAGTGTCCCACCTCAGAGGTGGGAAGTAGAGGATAAGCCACGCTCCAATTGACAGCCCTGGTAAGATTATACCAAGTGGGAAACAGGTAGCTCCTCAAAGGAAGACAACGTTACTACCAGGCACTGAGCAGGAAGGAACATTGGGTGGACATGGTCAGGAAATGTCAACATGGATTCTAACACCATAGGCCTGTGACCTCCCCTCCGGACAGAGGTACGGAATTCCTTTGGGAGTTTGGAGAGGCCAAGACTGGTTCTTGAGCAGACACACTGCACTATGGAGCATGTGAGGGCTTGAACAATGGTCTTCCACACAGAGGAGTTGCTCTTTATGTTGCTTCTTCCTCTTCCATTCCAAAAGGGAAAGGGAAAGAATGGAGGCCTTGGATAGTGGAGGGGCTGAGGCTGGAATGCTGGAAACCTGGAGGACCAGCACAGACCCCTTTCAGGAATCATTTCTTCTGTTCTCCAGGTACAAATTAAACAAACCGCTACCAGAACAAACAAACCCAATTTTATTTTAGTTCTTTTAGCCCTTTAATAAAAATTTAAAACCTGCTGGGAGCCTATTATCCGATGCCTTTGTAATGAACCCAATTATTAGTAACTGGAAAGGAGCAAAGGGAAAGCCAACCATTATGGGCATGCCATTGTGCAGCTTGGCCAGAAAGCTGCAGCTTAGGTACATGCCCAGTCATGTCTGGGTACAATGTTAAACTAGATCCAGCTCCACCATGGAATGGAAACTGGGTTCTGGCTTTGTTTGTAGCGAGAATCCAAAGTTTTCCCGGCTGCACATTTTCCAGGATTGGGTAAGGAGAAATGTGACTCTGCAAACTGAGGGATGTGATTCCACGCAAATCAAGCTTGCTACCACATCTAATCATCCCATGTCATTCCAAAAGTCCCCCAAGAGCCCCACTCCCACTTGCCGTGGAGAAAGGCCAGCCATGCAGTTCTCTGACAGCATATCCACTTTATAGTTCTTTTGCAAATAAGATAGAAGTATAGGCTATTTTTATTGCAATAGATGGCACTCCATGTACTTTTCTTAAATATTTAACACTCTTTCGTTGTTAAAATGCTGATCGTGTATTTTAAAAAGTGGTATCTGCTGGACAATCTGCCCTCCCATACTCCCTTCTCATCATCAGAGAAAGTAAGTCTAATGGGATTAAAAAGGCACTGTGGTTTCACCATACTATGAAGAGGAGAAAAAGAAGAGATTTCTTTGTGGCCCTCTCCAGCTCCAACTTCATTTGTTCATTGAATATTTTCCAAGAGCGCACTGGGCAGGCAGTACCACTTCTTCTAAAATAGGTGAGACAAGACTCTTACCCTCTGGGATCCAGAAAAGAGAGTCACAACCACAAATAAATCCTAATACAAGGGGAAATGTGTACATGAGTAACTATGTCACCCAGAGGCCCAGAGGATGAGGCAACAAACTCTGCCTGGGAGACGGGTGAAGAGATATACTGTGCCTTGAAGGACAAATAGGACTTTGCTAAACAGTCAGGTTGCATAAGGATTCACTCTATTCTAGTTCAACCTCTTCTTAACTTTCATCTTCATAACACCTACAAACAGTCAAAAATTTCCTTACTTCCAAATAAGGTCATACTCACAACACACCTTAGGACTTCAACACACCTTTTACGGGGAAAATTCAACCCACAACACCGGTCAATCAATGTCAAAGAAAAATTACACTGAACAGTTACACAGGCGAGGTAGATTTTAGGCAAGACTAATGGATTCAAGATTATAACAACAGAGGAGAGAGATTAAACTCAACTCCACTGGAACAAAAAGTGGGAGATTTTAAGAGCTGGGGTGAGCTGGTGGAGCACTAATAGGAGATGTTAGCAGGGAGGTTAGTCAATAGGATGAGGCCACCTGTGCTTGCTGAGGTTCCTATCTACTACCCATCCACAGACTGGGAGAGGAAGGTGTGATCTTTCTTCATTTCAAAGGGATGGCTCTCAAGTCCTTGAGAAAAACAGTGCTGGGTTGTAGAGACTTATATCTCAAAGGGGCAGAGAAAAAAACTTGCAATTACAAATTTCTAAAGTAAATGGTCTAAGAAAAAGAGGTAAGGGGCACAAAATCAAGAAAAAAAAACTTTCTGAAGTTTAGTCAAGTGGAGGGGAACATTAAGGCCATCTTAGTCCCAGAGTGAGAGCTTCTCAATGGTGTGCATTGGTTGGTTACACGTGTGTCCAGATACTATCTCACCCCCTGGCATGAGGCCATGAACAGCCTTTCCATTCATTTCAGTACACCATAACATGAAAGTTTTTAGGTAGCTGCTGGAATTTGCATCTATTGAAGACATTCTAAATACTATGTGAAGGATAGTTTGTAAGGAAATGGAAATATAGGCAAAGCAGGCAATTGGGGGGAACTGAAATTTTCCAGAAACAGTGTTGGAGAAGTCAAGAGACTAGAAGCATTTCTAAAGTGTCTGAAATAGTCTCAAAAGTTGAGATGATTCAGCTGGCTTGTGTGGCTCAGTGGTTGAGTGGTGACCTATGAACCAGGAGGTCAGGGTTTGATTCCTGATCAGGGCACATGCCCAGGTTTTAGGCTCAATCCCCTGTAGGGAGCATGCAGGAGGCAGCATACAGGGTTTGCTATGAGCCAAGTACAGTGCTAGATACTAATACATACAGAAGAGACTAACATTCCTTGGTCTCATAGAGTTCACCCCCACACAGTTGTCCTCTAACACCAGTGATCATTAGATTCACCAATGTCATCTTCAAAAATGGCAGAGAATAGATATTTTTCAAAATACTCCTCTTACCAATTAAATCAGAATCTCTGAAGTAGGGCCTGGTCATCCTCAGAGAGATTTGCTTTTAAAAACCTCTACTAGCCACACTGCAGCCTCCAAAGTTGGTTTAATTGCTTTGGGGTAGGTGTGGGCATAGATAACTTTCAAGTTTCCAAGTGGTTCTAAAGCACAGCCAGGATTTCAAACACCAGCCTAGAACCTTCTAAGTAGGCAGATTTGATGCCTGAGACTCATGGGTCCCCTTAAAACACTCACACATAAAAGCAGTTGGGAAGGAGCTCTTACCCACCCACATCCCCAGCCTGCTCATGAGTTTTCTTCCATGGGGCCAGAGTGTCCAAGCTTTGGCCAGACCAGGAGATCCCCACTCTCATAGCATGGTACCTGTAGTTAACAATACTAAATATTGTATTATAATATGCATAGTATTGCAGATATAATAAACACAGTAATAGTCTTAAAATTTACTTAGATTTCAAGTGTTCTCACCACACACAAAAATGGTAACTAGATGAGATGATGAATATGTCAATTTGATTGTGGTAATGATTTTGCAATATAAACATATATCAAAACATCATGCTGTCCACCTTAAATATATACAATTTTTGTCAATTCCAGGTCAGTAAAAATGTGGAGTTCCTTCAGCCAAAAGCTGCAGCTCTTGGGTATATATCACCTGAATTAGAATATTCTTTTAAACTGGATTTTGTAAAACATATGACAAGGATATTTCTGTCATTTCTAGGTCACTGGCATAGAACCTAATTTGAACGTGGAAGGTAGAATAGTTTATTGCTTGCTTGAAAGTTAAAACTCCTGTGAGAAGGTTTAGGGTTGGCATTTAGAATGGGAGATGAGCTATGACATCACGTGGTAAGCTTCAAAGAGGCTGGCTGGCTTGAAGCTAGTAAATGGCGGAATGACACACTAGCCACTGTAGATTGGGCCCTATCTACCTGTGGTGTTTGGATATGCTGCTTTCAAAAGCTGTGTTTCTTTTTGTTTTCATTGTCTACCTAGACATAAAACTGAAGGCCTCAGGCACATAAGCACATAGGGTTACATAACCATTGTCCAAGACAAACAAAGCTAGACACTAGCTAAGGTGGTAAGAAGAGGTTTTAACCAGTGATATACTGTTGCAATAGGAAAAGTAGTCCAGTGAGAACTCAGCTTTAATCTATGCAGAGGTGAGTGGGCATTTTAAAGGGAGAAGCAAGATAGTGGGGGGTGGGAGGGCAGGGAGGGAGAGCAGTAGGGGTTTGACAAGAGTCAGGGAAGTAAAAAGTTACAAAAGGTGGGAAAGAGGGATTGGTCCACGTGAAAACCATCTGGGTTAGGCTCCTACCCTCCCACCAAGGCTGGGAGACGGAGGCTCTATCGTCAGGTGCTGGCTGCAAAGAGTCAAAATGAGGTCATCTGTTTATGGGCATGCCATTGCTATGTCATACTGTATGTGTGTGCGTGTGTGCACGCATGTGTGTGTGTGTGTGTTTAAAGAGAAGTGCTAAAATCTCTCAAGCCCACTGAAGAAATGGCATCAGGGGGAAATGAGCAGAGAATTAACAAGCCTCTCAAAGACATTTTTATCTCAAAGAAAGTGGGGCACCACCCATGGCTGCCTCTACCCAGGAGAGAACCTGTTTAGAAAATGCTGATACGCCATGAACCTTAGATGGAAGGTTCACAGAGACATTTTCTTTTTAACTTCAGTGAGAGAAACAAAGCGCTAAATATTTCAAACCGCTCCTCTAAATTTGTCAAAGAGACAAAAGAAACAGCAGAAGAGTTACAGGCACGGTCATCTAAACAACAGCAAGCCTGTCGCATGGGAGCCAGGAGATCTTGAAAAATAATCAGGGCACAACAAATATTTTAAGTGGCAAAAGCAAACAGAAAAATACAGGTGGAAAATATATTCCATGGTTATGCCCAAGCTAGAAAGAAAAAACAAGGTAAATAAGTAATTGTAAAAGACTTCAGAATATAATTAGAAGGACAGTGAGAAATAACTGCCATATAACAGAGAAGGTATAGAGCAAAGATGCCCCCAGAGTGCATACTGAAAGAAGTGAAAGAAGAGGGAGAACATATTTCACAGAGTTTGACCCTTGTGCTATTGTGTCTATTAAATTCCAATTGAAATCAATGTTATCCATGTAGGAAAACGTTTAGCCAGCTCAAGAAGATGTAACATGAAAAATGATGAAATGTATTCTTTATCCAAGAAATTAAATTGAATCCAGATTCTCTCTGGTCTTTTCCTCCACATGTTCTGCCCAGTGTTATATTCGATCACCTTCTGTGCTCACAGAAACCCATGCAAGTGGGGACATGAAGCATGATAATTA
>PVJC01045237.1:0-13782 GCA_004026665.1 Murina feae | reverse complement strand
GCCTTTCCAGGGATCAGGGAGCAGGAAAAGGCTGGCCTGACCACGAGGTGGGGTTTTCCCTGCTTTCTGGTGGCTGGAGGAAGATGGGGAGTAGGCAAGCTTGGGAGGCAGGCAGCACCCAGCCCTGGCCACGCTCAAAAAAGAGAACAACATGCATGGGAGGGCAAGAGTCTGAGAGATCAACATAGAGGGGGTGCCTGCTCCAGGCCTCCACGGTATGCCTGGGGGCAGGCCCCCGGCAGGTAGACACACACAGGAGGACTGCTCCGAGCCTCAGATGCGGCTGGGGGCAGGTCCCCAGTGGCCACACACACACACATACACACACACACACACACACACAAAAGGCGCCTGGCAGACTGTGGCCATCATCGGACATCCACTGAGGGGTCCCAGACTGTCAGAGGGCACAGGCCGGGCTGAGGGACTCCCTCCACCCCAAGTGCACAAATTTTTGTGCACTGGGCCCCTAGTAGATTATAACCTGGTTGATTTGGTTTTGGGGCATATGCAGACTTCTTTAGCCAGAGAGATAATCATAAAAAAATTAGATGCATCTTTTGTGATCTTGTAAGTCTGTATCAGAAAAATCCTATCAACCTTTACCAAAGATGTTGATAAGTAATTCAAATTCCTTATACTAACAAAATGAGGTGAAATATTATGCTGAAAACTGGCCTCTGGCAAGAAAAAAAAATGAAAACAGGAACCAAGACTCTAATTGTTTGTAAGATAGTTCATAGACTCAGTTACAATATGAAATTTTGATAATATTAAATTTTCATAGAGCTATTACCTGAATGATGGTGCAAGAGCCCTTTAGTGCACCCCAGGGGTAGGGGGGGGAATGGAGAACTTACCACAGGGCACCAGAAAAGAGGCATTAAGGTGCTCATGTAAGAATTGATGTGCTGCCCTAGCCGGTTTGGCTCAGTGGACTAAAGGATCTCAGGTTCGATTCCGGTCAAGGGCATGCACCTTGGTTGTGGGCACATCCCCAGTGGGAGGTGTGCAGGAGGCAGCTGATCGATGTTTCTCTCTCATCGATGTTTCCAACTCTCTATCCCTTTCCCTTCCTCTCTGTAAAAAGTCAATAAAATATATTTTTTTTAAAAAAGAATTGATGTGCTGCTAAGTATATAAAATAGATATAGGCGGTGACAAAAGCAAGCAAAGCTGCAAACAACACATTCTTAATACAAATATACAGTTTGAAGCTTCTGACCCCAGTATCCGGTCTTTGTCATCTTGGGATTCCCTCCTGGAAGGAAGAGACCTCTGATGTGCTGTGAGAGATAAACAAAGTTAGTGCAAAACCCATCCACACACATTTAGACAACTGTATTGTTGTGGAAGGACTGACACTATGCAAAAAAACAAAAACATAAAACTCATTTTCCTGTTTCATTCTTTAAAAAGCTATAATTACCCTTCCTCATGCGATTTCTAACATATGCAATAAATTTCTGACCACCATCTCTATTTCTTTATTTCCCTCTAGGTGGGTAAGCAATATGAGCTGAGAAAAGCCTGAGTTGTTATTGGGTGTGGTTTTCCCCAAACTACAACATCCAAGAAAAGATACAACTAGTATTAAAACAGCAAAGTATATTTAACAACCAGATTTTAAATTAAGAAAACATTAGATAAAATAAAAATATCCATTAAACAAATAAAAAAATGTAAAGTAATAACAATGCTATCTGCTTACTATATTATATTGAGATTCATATTTATATATAGTTATTGGCATTGTAAATACCAATTATTTTTTGAGGGAGTAGTTTAGAAATATGCAATTAGAATTTAAAAAGTATTATTCTTTTGACTATGTAGTTATAGATGTGAACATTTATCATAAGGGGGAAATCCTAAATAAGAGAAAACTATTCATAAAAATATTTATTGCCCTATTATTTACATTGAAAATATAAATAAATGTCTAATGATAAGAGAATAGTGTATTAACATGACTGACTTTATGCAACATTTCAACTATTAAATTTGTGGGTATGTAACAATGCAGCCTCCTCAATTATCTCCTCAGTCAGAACTGTGTCAGCTACTTCTTCTGCTGCCTATTAAAATTTTGAAGAGTCTGCAAGGCATAAATTGTAACACACAACACAGCAGAAATTTTTCAAAATATTTTGCCATTTCATTAACACTTCCACTCCCTAAGTTTTCTCTGATATGCAAAATTCCTGCCTATCCCCTCCAATTTATCACTGTTCATATCTAATATAATAAAAGAGTAATATGCAAATTGACCATTACCACCAGCCAATCGGAGCGGCTGTATGCAAATTAACCCAGCCAAGATGGAGGCCAACAGCCATGGAGCTAGAGCAAACCAAAGGGTTCTGTTGCAACTGCCTGCCTACGCTGACTGAGCCTCTGCTCACAGCCACGCCCACCAGCCAATCAGAGCGGCTGTATGCAAATTAACCCAGCCAAGATGGAGGCCAACAGCCATGGAGCTAGAGCAAACCAAAGGGTTCTGTTGCAACTGCCTGGCTACACTGACTGAGCCTCTGCTCACAGGCACGCCCACCAGCCAATCAGAGCAGCTGTATGCAAATTAACTCAGCCAAGACGGAGGCTGGCAGGGCGGCTCTGCACTGGGAGCCTCCACGGCTGGCCGGCATAGCTGTGCCAGGTGTGTCAGCTCAGTGGGAGGGGGGTTCTGGCCTGGGGCCTCCTCGGGGCGTCCAGGAGCAGCTGTCCTGGGTCTGCTGCCTAGCTCTGCCCCCGGGAGCCTCCGAGGAGTATCCAGGAGCGCCTGTCCTGGGTCCACTGCCTGGCTCCACCCCCTGGGGGCCTCCCCGGGGCATGCAGGAGCACGGGGCCTCTGCAGGGTGTGCAGGAACAGCCGTCCTGGGTCTGCTGCCTGGCTTTGCCCCCCGGAGGCCTCTGCGGGACATCCAGGAGTGCCTGTCCTGGTTCTGCTGCCTGGCTCTATCCTGGGGGCCTCTGCGGGGTGTCTAGGAACACCCGTCCAGGATCCGCTACCTTCATCTGCCCCCCAGGGGCCTCCACAGGGCGTGCGGGAGCGTCTGCTGCACAGTGTGGAGAATCCAAAGCCAGTTCACTGCCCAGCTCCACCCTGGGTGTGTTTGCTCAGCAGCAGGGCCCCACTGAGGGATTCTGCACCAGTGTCCGCCCCTGGCTTGCCACCCAACTCTGCACCAGGTGTGTCCCCTCAGTGGTGGGGGCCCACCTGACATGTGCAATCGTGGGCCCTCCGGTGGGAAACGTCCAGGCCTGCACTCACCAGCCTTCCCACCCTCCAGTGCACGAACCCTGAAGGGGCTGTGGGCAGCCTGAAAATGGCTCTCAGCTCCTCACCCAGGCTGGCCAGGCATGCCAGCAGGTGGACATCCCCCCGAGGTGTTCCAGACTGCAAGAGGGTACAGGCCATGCTGAGGGACCCCCATCCCCCGAAGTGCACAAATTTTTGTGCACCAGGCCCCTAATATATATATATATATATGTATATATATATATTTGATTTTTTAGAGGGAGAGGAAGGGATAGGGATAGAGATAAAAACCTCAATGAGAAAAACATCATCTAACAACTTCCTCCTGCATGCCCCCTACTGGGGATCAGGCCAGAACTGAGGAGGCATGTACCCTGACCAGGGCTCAAACCAGTAACCTCTTGATTTATTGGTCAATGCTCAACCACTGAGCTTCACAGGCTGGGCTATCACTTTTCTTCTGCTCTTAGCATAGACTCTTCCTTTTGTAAATCTAGTCACCTATAAATTATCACACTCAGAAGCACAGAGTAACAAACTAAAAGTATAGTATAATCCTATTTTGCATAGAAATATGTTAAAAGTACTATTTCACTTTTAACATTAAAATAAAAACAATAACATGTAAAAAGAAGTAGAGATTACACATCAAGTTTCATAGAAAGCCAATCTGACCTGAGCTGGTTTGGCCCAGTAGATAGAGCATAGACCTGAAGGGTCCCAGGTTCGATTCTGGTCAAGGGCACATGCCCAGGTTTTAGCCTCGATTGCCAGTGGGTGCCATGCAGGAGGCAGTCAATCAATGATTCTCTCTTATCATTGATATTTCTATCTCTTCCTCTCCGATCCTCTCTCAAATAAAAAATACATATATTTTTTTAAAAAAGAGCCAAGATATATTGTTTTTAAAACATGAAGAATGATAAATTGAATATGCAACTTTCTGGGGCTTTTTTGTATTAAAATACAAAACCTAGTAGGTGGGGTCAATTCTGAAGGCCAATAATTCAAGTCAGTTTTTAAATATTTTTTCCGAGGTTACAGTGGCGTTCATGTAAGTATCAAAGACACATGAGATGCTCTCTCTCTAAAGAGCAAGCTGTTTCTTCAGTCATTTTGCCTAAATTGTGAAATCATCCCCCAAGCTATCCAGGGTAATTGTCCATTTAATTTGGCATTTTCTGGAACATTGATCCCAAAGCCAAGGCTTTTCTAGTTAAATTCAGTGGCATTTAGGTCCAAAAAAATGTTTAGAGGGTTTGTTTCCAGCCATTGATCTGGGTTTTGAACCAACCAGTTGAAACATTATAGATCCAAGCCAACATTCTACTCGAAATACATACACTCTTCTCAGCTACTCTCTCCACTCAGTACCGTGATTCTCAACACAGTCGACTGATCCCCATCATGCCTCCTCACATAGAAAGTGGGAGTCTGAAAAGAATCTCAAAATGCCAGTGAAGGACAACAAAGGTACATGCCCATGTTCATGCACACACACACACACACTCATATACACTCACACACACAAATATATATATATATATATATATATATATATATATATATATATATACCAAACAAAATAGTGAATTCCTTAAATAAAAGGTTTTCTTTTGACAATATTATTGATAAATAGCTGTGAAGCAATTTTGTATTTGGTTATTGCATGCACATAACTTGCTTGATGAGGAAGTTAAAAGCCTAAATTCTATTTTCTCAGGATTTAAGTTTTCATTTTAGTCATATAGTAATGAAGCCTAGATTTATACCTGCATTACTCTGAGTATGTACAAAACCAATTTTGGTACCTATAAAAAAGTTCAACCCTGACCAGTTTGGCTCAGTTTAGATAGAGCATCGGCCTGCATACTGAAAGATCCCAGGTTCGATTCCGGCCAAGGGCATGTACCTTGGTTGCAGGCACATCCCCAGTAGGGGGTGTGCAGGAGGCAGAGGATTGATGTTTCTCTCTCATTGATATTTCTAACTCTCTATCCCTCTCTCTTCTATGCTGTAAAAAATCAATAAAATATATATTTTTAAAAAAAGCTCAATGATGTTATTACTAAAATTAGTTTATTTGATTACATTATGAAATAAGTCTGTTAATGTTTAAGCTCTTTCTAGTGCACAGGAAGAAGTTTTTTCTAATGCCTTCTTGTGAATTTATCATTCATCCTTTCTACACATATACAGATAGTACTATGTCTCAACACTTCACAAGGATTAAAAAATATGTAACTATGGAAAAGATGACAGATAATATAAGGACTCTAAGGTATAAAATGTAAACAATAAATTATATAAGCAAATTGTAAAACAGAAGTCATACTTCTCAGTATAATAAAAGGACAAACACTGCATTACTTTTATCAATAAAGAAAATAGTTCATAGAGTGGTATATCCTACTCTAAACTCCCCTACTTGTAGTACCTTCCTACCTGGATATTAAATGAAACAATCTAATCTAATAAAAGAGTAGCTAATCTAATAAAAGAGTAATATGCAAATTGACCCTCACTCCTTTACATCCACAAGCCACGCCCATAAGCCATGCCCACCAACCAATCAGGAGCAGATATGCAAATTAACTCAACTAAATTGGTGCCGGCCACAGAGGTGGAGTTGCCCCGGGCAATGGAGGAATCCAGGGCCCTGTGGGCCCTGAGCTCTACTCAAGGCTACATTTTCAATTACAGAAGATAAACAAACCCCAGATACCTGCAGGGCTGGGACCTTGGGTTCCCAGGAGCAATCCAGGCTTCGAGAAGGGGACTAAGGCAACAAAGTTTCAATTATAGAAGTTAAATAAGTCCCAGATACCTGCTTCCAGCCAGGCACCCCAGTAGGGGCCCAAACCCTGAAGGGGCTATGGGCAGCCTGAAATGGCCCTCTGCCCCTCACCCAGGCTGGGCAGGCACGCCAGCAGGTAGACATCCCCAAGGAGTCCCAGATTGCAAGAGGGCACAGGCCAGGCTGAGAGACCCCCCACCCCCGAGTGCACAAATTTTTGTTCCCCCAGCCCTCTGGTGAATTAGAAATAAGGGATATGATGTTGTATGCTTATGACCTTCCTCCTTTAAACACATGCACTGCCATATGAAAGACAATTTCCAAATACCTTTATATCATTTGTTTTGTTCATGGTATGTGTTTATCAAAATATTAGTTATATCAGGCAGAGAAGTAATATTTTAAAGAAACTGGTTATATTTTTAACAGCTAAGAAGAAAATTATTAAAGGAAAATAAATATGATAAAAATGACATTTAACAATTTATAGTAGAATATTGGACCATGATGTGAACAGATAAAACACAAAATAAAGAATACATAAAACAAAAATGTGACAAATAAAACCCAGTGATAGTAAAACTTTATTAAATAATTTATACATTAAGATTGCTGGGGAAATAAAAGTTTGTAAGCCTTCGAATGCTAATTTTTTGTACTATGCATCACCAGTCTTTATACGATCAGGCTCTGTGACCTAGTGATTCCATTCTCAGGAAATAATCTTAAGAAATAGAGACACTCAGATATTTATTTTGCAAGATTGAGCACAATAGCCAATTTATAATAGAGAAACATTTTAAAACAATGTTTACATAATTAAAAATCCATAATGTATTTATCCAGGGGAATAGTATGCAAACATGAAGAATAACATTTTAAAATATCTAGCTAGTCTTCTACTTGTTAACATTTAATGGTGTAGAATTCTAGTATGTCAAACAAAAGGAAAGGTACTGCATATGTTGTAGGAACTCTATTGTATAAATATGGAAAAAGGAAAAATTGTGTTAGCTGGATTTCCCAAGTCTCCATTTTGAAAATAAATGCTGGAGAAGGGGCTATAAGTTTGACTTCTCCATGATCACTATTTGTTGCTAATAATTGCATTGCTTTTTCACCTGTTTTCATCTCCATTGCATGCTGTAATGGAAGACAAAACTGACATGAATTTAGATGCCCTGCACTCTACAAATGTCCAATGGGCCTTTCAGCAAGCCATGGGAGCATTTCAATTTCATTAGTAAAACTAAGCCAGTACTGTCTAACCCAATCTCACCTCAAGATACTCTGAGGATTACATGAAACGATGGATATGAAGAAAATGGCTCTACAAACACTAATTTATTATTTACAGTACGTATTGTCTCTTTATGTCTCTTCACTAGGGGCCCGTGCACAAAAATTTGTGCACTTGGGGGGGGGTCCCTCAGCCCGGCCTGCCCCTTCTCACAGTCTGGGACCCCTCAGTGGATGTCCTACTGATGGCCACAGTCTGGCATCAGAGACTCAGAGCAGGTGCCATGTATGTGTATGTGTGTGCCCACACATGTGTGTGTATTTGTGTGTGCCCACTGGGAGCCTGTCCCCAGCTGCACTGTCCTCAGAGCAGGCACTCCATGTGCGTATGTGTATGTATGAGTGTGTGTGTCCCTGCCTGGGACCTGCCCCTAGCTGCATAGGAGGCTCGGAGCAGGTGTCCCATGTATGTGTGTATGCTTGTCTCTGTGTCTGTCTCCTGGGGGCATAGTGCGAGCCACACTATGGAGACTTGGAAAAGGCACCCCTCTGTATTGATTTCTCAGGCTCCTGGCCTCACCTGTGTGTTGTTCTCTCCCTTGAGCTGTGGCCGGGGCTAGGTGCTGCCTGCCCCCCACACTTGCCTACTCCTAGATCACCAGATCACGGTGGCGACTAAGGAGCAGGCCCTGATGCTTGCTGCCTGGCAGCTGTACATGCCTGCTGGCAATGCAATCATGGTTGCTGGAGCAAAGCCCTGCTACTTGGCCCTACTCCTGGCCCTGCCCCTGTGTGCCTGCTGGCAACACAGATCCGGGTGGCAGCCAGGAGCAAGGCCCTGCTGCCTGTCCCTGGCGTTTGGAGCCTGCTCAAACTCCATCACCACAGCTTCCTGTCCGTGTGAGGGTGTCTGCTCAAACTCCATTGCTGATGCTACCTGTCCCTGTGCTCCTTCCTGCTCAAACCCCATCGCTGTTCCTGCTCAAACCCATAGCCACTGCTTCTTGTCCCTGTGCTTGTTCCTGCTCAAACCGGTGGCGCTGCTTCCTGTCCCTGTGCTCCTTCCTGCTCAAACCTGATCGCCATTCCTGCTCAAACCAATCGCCACTACTTCCTGTCCTTGTGCTTGTTCCTTCTCAAACCCAATCGCCGTTCCTGCTCAAACCGATCTCTGCTGCTTCCTGTCCCTGTGCTCGTTCCTGCGCAAACCAATCGCCACAGCTTCCTGTCCCTGTGCTCTTTCCTGCTCACACCCGATTTCAGTTCCTGCTCAAACCAATCAGAGCTGCTTCCTGTCCCTGTGCTCCTTCCTGCTCAAATGCCATTGCCGCTGCTTTCTGTCCCTGTGCTAGTTCCTCGGAGTGCCTGCCCGGAGATCCTCGCTTTCCAGCCTCCAGCCAGCTCGCTTCTCCCGCCCCCCACCCCGCCCCTCCCGTGTGGCCCACAGGAACGCAACAGATGGCGGCAGCGGACATAGGCAAGCCTCCTTGTGTCCCCCGCCATCTTGGCTGGGCTAATTTGCATACAGCTGCTCTGATTGGCTGGTGGGCGTGGCTTGCCCCATCCCAGAGAAACAGTTAATTTTAATATTATGCTTTTATTAGTTAAGATTTGTGTCTTCATTCTCTTCTTTCCTTTGCTGTGCTAAAATAATCATCAAGAAAGGGTAAATAAAAGAAATGGATACTTGCATACCTCCTCTTCTGGAAAAATGAGACAATACCAAACTTCTCAGAACTTTTCATTTTCTGCTAGATAAAAAAAAAAAAAAGATTCTCTCCACTTCTCTTCTAATTTCTCATATAAACCCCAGTAAAAAGGGAGTAGGCTGATAAAATATTAATTTAAAATATGATACCCATCAGTAGTCCAGGTGCAAGAGAGGTATATAAACATTTGCATATTGGTGTGCATTTCTAACTTTGAAGAAAAGTTTATCACATGTGCCAAAAGTCATTCAATCAAATGATACTTGTACATAATATATAGCCAGCATATAGTGCTTATTGGGGTTTTATAGTACTCATTTTCTAATATATTTTGATTTTTCTAATACATATAGTAGACTGTATTTTCCTAAAACTAAGTTGTTCATCTTCTGAGATGTGTTTTACATATTTCAGAGACCCAAAGTTTAATAAACAATTCAGATTGTTTGCTTATTTGTTTTGATTACTTTAAAAAGTAGAAAAGTATTTGATTTTGTTACTTTAGCAACAGTGATAAAACCTCTAGAGACAAAACAATTTTATTATTCCATGCAATGTGCCTTTCTTAAAAAAATTATGGAAATTCCTAGCGATTCTTATGTAAGAAAACTATTTTTCAACAAAAACCGTATCAATTATATTTAGTTGTGAAATGGATGTGCCATTTATATTTCACTTACCTTCCTTGCCTGGTTATCTGTTTTAATTACAGCTTCTCTCAAAAGTCTTATTTTTCTTTTTTCCTTTTTTCTTGTAAAGAAACTGTTCACAGCTATAATGAATATACCGACCAGGGAGTCTGAAACCAATTAACTGCCCTACTTAAGGCAAACCAGATTAGTTTTTGCAGCTAAAACAACAATAGAAATGATTTCTGATAAAACGGAATATAAATGGATAAATTATATGGCCATATGTAACTATATTAATTCTTTTTCATGATTTCTTATGAGCATGAGGCACAGCAAGACTATATTTAATTAGAATAAAATCTAGTAAAACCCAGTGGGTTATGTATGCATTAACTTAATCAAATATGACTCAATATTATATAAACTTGTTTTAATGCTAACATTTTGGTTATGTATGAAAATGTATTCAGTATTTATTTCATACCAGAAAACACTGCAGTCTTGACACTTCATTATTGACAAGATAAAGCACAGTTCTGGATATGCTGCAGCATGTCTAAGGAAAAAGCACATATTAAGCTGAAATTTCAGCTTTAATTATCAAGGTTGGCTACCTACAGTCTGGATTCATAGATCATTATCACATTCTCAATTTATTATTTTTATGAGAACTCAATTCAATGTTATTTCTTCTTTCCAGAATTATAAAAATATTTTGTTATCTATTTTTTACTGTGATAGTTAAAAGTAATAGAATATTTCTCTCTATATTGAAATATATATTATCAATTTAACTGAGGCTTTCACATTAGTTACAGAAAATGTTTTTGACTGCCCACTGTGTCAGAGACAAAGGAAATAAAGTGATGAATTCATGGTCCATACTCTCTATCTAATAAATTTATTATTATTATTATTACAACTGAAATAAATACAATTTTTATTTGTCAATCATACCTCAATAAAGCTGGGGAAAAGCTAATTAGGCCAGGCTCCACCCCAGATAGTCTGACGTAATTCTTCTGGAATAAAAAATATTTTAAAATATATTTTTTGTTGTTGCCAGTATTACAGATATCTCCCATTTTCCCCACCTTTCCCTCCCTCCTCCAAGCCTCTTCTTTTCACTCCCCGCACGGCCCCCAGTCTTCACTGCCTTATTGCCCGTGCCCATGGGCTATGCATATAAGTATGTAAGTTCTTTGGTTTATCTCTTCTCACCCTCCCAACCCCACATCAAGGCATGTCAGTCTATTCCATGCCTCCATTTAATAAATTTTTGAAGACAAGCAAAGCTGGCTCTTCTACTTAAATAGTGGCTTAATTCCATCCTTACTCCCCTTGAGCAAAGGGTTTCTGTAAAAAGAATAGCAAAACCTTGGATAATCCCGATCTCTGCATGCAGTTCACAAATACTAAAGGCCATAATTATAAACAAGTGTCTGTGTTTCTTCTTCCTTGTCCTCCTTATTCATGTAGGCCATTACATGGAGAGCCACGCATTTTACCAAGATCACACTAAAACTGGAGCTCGGGCTCCTGATCCTCCTGGATCATTATGTTCACAAAGCAGAGTGGCCTCTTTATCAAATGTCTTATTCAATCAAATTGCTTATATTTTCTTTTTTTTCTAATATATTTTATTGATTTTTTTTTACAGAGAGGAAGGGAGAGGGACAGAGAGTTAGAAACATCGATGAGAGAGAAATATCGATCAGCTGTCTCCTGCACACCCCCTACTGGGGATGTGCCCGCAACCCAGGTACATGCCCTTGACCAGAATCAATCCTGGGACCTTTCAGTCCACAGGCCGACGCTTTATCCACTGAGCTAAACCGGTTAGCGCAAATTACTTACATTTTCAAAGATTTTTTCAATTAATTGAATCTAGAACATCTCACTTTAGTGTTCATTCTGTTCATTATCTTCATTTAAAAAGTATGCCACTTAAAAACCTCAGAGATTGTTAGAAGTGAGAAGCTGTACTAGGTAATTTCTTGCATGCTTTGAAGACCCATTTACATAGTTTTAAAGTGTCAATTTGGGGGGGCACATACTCCAGAGTTTCACATATTAAATATGTTAGATACATTTAATCAACAACCTTATATCAGTGGCAGATTAAAAGACTCCTTTATGAAAATGCAAAGGAATCTATGTAATGGAAGACATCGTCATGTTTCAATCTAGTTTAGTAATAGTAGTTAAAGTAGTAGTTTTTTAATGTAATGAATATATCATCTCTTTCATACAAGGAAAAAAAGCAGCTGCCAAAAACCCTTACAAAATTTTATGCTATGCTTTTGCTTCAATTACAATGATTCCAAACTGTAAAAACTAATTTTATGCTCAATCATGAAGAAAATGTGTGACTGTGCAATACTGGAAAACCAACTGACAAAAACAGTCATGGTTGTTGTAAAACCTCTTCTCATGGCTTGTCTATGCAGGACAATTCTCTTTTAAAATATGCTTTTTAAAAAATATATATATTTTTATTGATTTCAGAGAGGAAGGTAGAGGGAGAGATAGAAACAGCAATGATGAGAATCACTGATCAGCTGTCTCCTGCATGGCCCCTATTGGGACTGAGCCTGAAACCCAGGCATGTGCCCTTGACTAGAATTGAACCCAGACCCTTCAGTCCACAGGCCGACACTCTATCCACTGAGCCAAACCAGCTAGGGCTTAAAATATGCTTTTAATTCATGTCTTGAGAAGGCAAGAGTAGCCTCTTCCTTAGAATGTGGTCACTGCTGGTTGCTGCGGTTAGTACATGCATTAAAGCTGTGTGTGTACTCAATATTTATTTGGTGGTTGTGAGACTACAGCTTTTGAATATCTGGTTTTCACAAATTAATGGCCTTTCAAAAAATAAAGACAGTGATCTAACCATTACACTGCCTCTCAACAGTCAGTCACACTTTCTGCCTTCCCATACAGTCTGGCAGCATTTTCCAGGACGTTTTTTTTATCAAATAATAATCAGTGGTATATTGTTACAGTATTCTTCAACAGCTACTCTTTCTAATAATACATCATATTAT
Organism: Murina feae; assembly: GCA_004026665.1. Classification (NCBI taxonomy): domain Eukaryota; kingdom Metazoa; phylum Chordata; class Mammalia; order Chiroptera; family Vespertilionidae; genus Murina; species Murina feae. The sequence goes on along the minus strand of PVJC01045237.1, from coordinate 1,096 downwards.
TAATAGATAGAAACATATGATACAGATGATCTCTCTGTTGAAATGCCTAATTAAATATTTCCCTTCTTTGAATCTGACTCCTATGTTGTAACACGAGTATATTAAGGCTGCTTCTGTGAATCCCATCATGGCAAACAAATACCAGAAGCCTTTAGATACACAATCCTCAGAAGTTGAGTTGAGCATGTTAAAGTAAGGATTATAGGCTTGTAGTCCAGACCTTTTTAGACTGTCTTTAGAGAATACAGTTGATTTTCTGACATGTAGCCTCTCTGAGAAACACAACCCCATTGCACCTCTCCCAAAATTGCCAACAGACAGTCCAACTTTCAAACAAGGAAATCAAGTTGATTCTGTCCTGTAGCAATAGTCCCTATGAACTTAACAAACTTCAACAAACACATGGAAGATCTTGAGTGCAAAGGATAACCCTATACTAAATTCTCAAGAAACTTTTTCAGAAGTATTTCCATTCTGGACTTACTGTGTGAAAAGTCTGAATTCATTGAGCTAACGTTTAGTTCAAAAGGCAATACTCAGGCAATGCTAGGCACACCCTGCCCCTCTTCACCTTTCCCTGCAGCCCAATGAGAACTGGTGGCAGCTGTAGAAGTGTCTTTAGGGAACTATTCATTGATGGATATCTCAAACACTTTTTCTGCCATAGATTTAAGGTTCAGTTCTTTATAATTAAAAACTCCAATAAAGTTTGTAAACCTTAAATGAATGCTGCATATAAGACTGTGAGCTTATTTATTTGAATATCTGATTGGAATATTTTGTAGGAAATAAATTTGCCATAAATGACATACCTATTTTGTATTCCCTTCATAATAAAAACAAATGTTATAAATACCTTAATGTATAATCTGGGAAGAAAGGAGATTACAAAAACATTAATGTCCCCTTTAAAAAGTTGAGTAAACAACACACATAATTATTTTGCAGGGAAATTCTCCTAATTAAAACCAAAATTATTCTATTAGTATACACACCTGCTACTGCACAAACAGTCCACTTCTTAGGGAAGAACTTAATTCTGGAACAGAGTTGAACTCCCAGTTCAGGTCCTGAAGGAATGTCCACTCTACGATCC
>PVJC01045236.1:0-13786 GCA_004026665.1 Murina feae | reverse complement strand
TATAGTACTGATTTGGTGGTGATGAACTCCTTTAGCTTTTTCTTATCTGTGAAGCTCTTTATCTGACCTTCAATTCTGAATGATAGCTTTGCTGGGTAAAGTAATCTTGGTTGTAGGTTCTTGCTATTCATCACTTTGAATATTTCTTGCCACTCCCTTCTGGCCTGCAAAGTTTCTGTTGAGAAATCAGCTGACAGTCATATGGGTGCTCCCTTGTAGGTAACTAACTGCTTTTCTCTTACTGCTTTTAAGATTTTCTCTTTGTCTTTTGCCTTTGGCATTTTAATTATGATGTGTCTTGGTGCGATCCTCTTTGGATTCCTTTTGTTTGGAGTTCTCTGTGCTTCCTGGACTTGTAAGTCTATTTCTTTCACCAGGTAGGGGAAGTTTTCTGTCATTATTTCTTCAAATAGGTTTTCAATATCTTGCTCTCTCTCTTCTTCTGGCACCCCTGTAATTCTGATGTTGGTACTCTTGAAGTTGTCCCAGAGGCTCCTTACACTATCTTCATATTTTTGGATTCTTTTTGCTTTTTGCTTTTCCAGTTGGGTGTTTTTTGCTTCTTCGTATTTCAAATCTTTGACTTGATTCTTGCAATCCTCTAGTCTGCTGTTGGATCTCTGTATATTATTCTTTACTTCAGTCAGTGTATGCTTAATTTCTAGCTGGTCCTTTTTCATATCCTCAAGGGTCTCACTAAATTTATTGGCACTCTCTAGAAAATTCTTGAAAAACTTTATAACCGTGGTTTTGAACTCTATATCCAGTAGTTTGCTTTCCTCCATTTCTGTCATTTGTGACCTGTTTCTTTGTCTCCACATTTTGGCTGCTTCCCTGCATTGATAGAGTGGCTTTCTGTGCTAGGTGTCCTATACGGCCAAGTGGCTCAGCCTCCCCAGTTACCTGAGGTGGACACTCTTGGTGCATCCCTTTGTAGGCTTTGTGCACAGTCTTGTTGTAGCTAAGCCTGGATTGTTGTTGGTGTCACTGGAAGGAATTGACCTCCAGGCCACTTGGCTGTGAGAATCAGCTGTGTCTAAGGTGGGAGAACTTCTGTGCTGGAGACACCCTTATGGGGCAAGACTTGCTTCAGTGGGACATTGATGCTCACTGAGTCTGCCCCCTGAGTGTGTCCCTTATGGATCTGAGGAGTTGTAGTCTTGATGGTCTCACTCTGAGCACTGGGTACACTGGCTTTTGGATCTCTAAGGAGGTATTAATATAGCCTCTGCCTAAGGCTACCCAGCAGGAGCTACAGAGAGATCTGCAGATTCCTCTTCTTTGCTTGGGGTTTGTAGGTGCCCAGATGAGGCCCAGCTGTGAAGCAATGTAAGCTGCTGTGGGGCCTTAGGCCTTCTTTTGGGTGTTCTGGGTCTGTCAGACCCAGCTGCAGTTTGTTAGGTAATTGTAGATTGCAAAGGGCCAGGCCTTTTATATGCAAAAGCTTCTGCGTGCAGCTTGGGTAGGGTAGGGTCTCAGGGAATCAACAGGGTAGAGCAAACAGCTATGGCTGATCCTTAGCCCAGCCCTAAGAGGCCCTGAGTCTCAGTGTCCTGCAGTAATTGCTGCAAGCACCGCTGAGGGAAAGCCACTCTGGAGTTCCTCCCGATGCCAGATAGATCAGTTTCTCCCCGTATGAGTCTGGATCCCCAGAAACTCATCTGGAACTGGAGTTCAGAGCCATCAGGAGCTTGTGTCTCCCTCCGGATTGTAAAAGACAACCCCGTCTTCAGTTGCCAGGCCTCTCCACACGCCTCTGTACCTCTGCACTTTAATTCTGCACCTCCTCTGAGTCTCAGTGTGCTTTTCTCTTTCCTTCTAGTTGTAGAATTTCCACTCAGCCAGCCTTCCTGTGGTTCTGGGTGGTGTCTGTTTTTTCTTCTCATTGTTATTTTGAAGTGGTTGTGTGAGGCAGCAGTTTCAGGTGTTTACCTATGCCACCATCTTGGTTTTCTCCCAGGCCTCTTCTTAAATTCCATTTTCTCAGGAATGCTTTCCTTTCCACTCATACTATATATACGCTAGAGGCCCGATGCACAAAAATTTGTACAAGAGTAGGCCTTCCTTCCCCCAGCTGCCGGCACCAGCTTCCATCTGGCACCAGAAACCCCAGCTTTCCTCCTCTGGCCACCAGCAGGCACCCAGAACCCAGGCTGGCTGCCCTCGGGCCCTGGCTTCCTCGGGACGGATGTCTGGAATGACATCCAGAAGATGTCCTGTCTAATTTGCATATTACCCTTTCATTATTATAGATATTATTATAGACTAGAGGCCCAGTGCATGAAATTCGTGCACTGGTAGGGTCCCTAGCAGCTGGCCATGGCCAGCCAGGTGCTCCCTCCCTTCCCCCAGCTGCCTGCCACTGCTGGCCAGCCCTGCCCCGTGGTCAAACTTCCAGAAGAACTCTCAGTCAAGGGGACAATTTGCATACTAAGCTTTTATTATATAGGATTGCACCTTCTACATACCAGGCACTATTCTAGGTGCTGGAAAGACAACAGTGAGCAAGACAGACAAAATCCCTGCCCTCTTAAAGATTATATTCTAGTGGGTAAAAAAATGATAATAAACTATTAAATAAATCTTATATTCTGATGGTGGTGATGAGGGCATCTAATCAAAATGATTCATTTTATTATTAGAAGAAATAAACATTAGGAAAAACTGAGTTTTCATTGTTTAAGAAAATTAAGATTCAACAATATATCAGACATTTATTTTGATCCATATCAAATATAAAATATGACATATACATGTATGCATATAATCATGTAAGAATGACTGTTAAAATTTAGTTCTACTATGTTGCTTCTGTTTGTGTAATTTTGAAAGTGTGACTCTGGCATGTTCTTCCAGTCAAGAAATAGTTATTCAAATGATAATCAGCATCTGGGGTGGCAACAGGAGGCCCTAAGTCCTCCCCCCAAGCACACACTTTCAACAGCTACCCAGCCACCTGACTCCTAGCAGAGGCTGAGCTCAAATTAAAATAGAAATAAAGATGCCTGGTAATTTTGTGATCATTCTCTACTCTGACCTTTACTCAGCCCCGAAGCCCAGCATCATACTCAGTGCCCAGCTATCACCAACACAGACCACCACTCATCACACATGGACACACATGAGCATGCACACAACCCCCACTTCATGTAATATCCATCCTCACATCCCTGAATTCACACTCACAAACCACACACTCCAACACATGCATGGAGATGCAAACAGCTACTGGGCTTCTCAGTAGATGGGAACATCTGAGGTGCGGTCCCAGACTCCCCACCCCTCCACACCCACACATACCCAGTTCCCATGTCTGCCCTCTCTCCTCGCCACTGCCTGAATGGTGGTGTGACTCATTGCTCTTAGGACCAGAGCCAGCCATGCAGGGCAAAGTGGTACCCCCACCCCCGGCCCCAAGCCAGCCTCTAAGCCTTCCCATCATTCACAGGCACCTGACTGGTCTAACGCACTGCCCAGGAGGATCCGAGGGCAGGTCAAAGTCTGACAAGTTCCCTCTTGAGTGGGGCAGGGCAAGTCACAGGATCTGAGGTGACGTCAGGGTACTGGAGACATCAGGAATCCAGGAGGGTTGACCCCTGGGCAGAGGGCACAGCTGACTGCCCAGGTCCATGTTGGCATGGCACTGCTGGGACACAGCTGGCCGTGGCAGCAGTGTCCAATGAATGGAGGGCAGTAGGGCAGCCCTCAGAGGAGCCTGCCCATTGCCATTGGGCCCAGGGAAGAATCAGGGATGTCCCTCCACCCTCACTCCAGGACTTGGCACCTGGGTGCCTCTGGGTGCCAAGGAAAGAATCAAGAGTCACATCAGAGAGGCTCTCAAAGGAGACAAGGCCAGCACTATTCCAGAATGCTTAACGGTTTTCTCTTCTCTCTGATCCCCTGGTTCCAAGAGAGAACCAGGAAGCCAGCAAGCTGTAAGGAGAACAGGCACAGCTTGATCCAGGCCCTTCAGTGGCAGGAGAACAGCCCTGAGAGTCTGTGATTCTGTGGTTTGAGGCAGGGAGACACAAAGGAGAAAGAAAATGCAAGGTGGCAGCCCTCCCCCAGCTCCTACCCTCCTGAAGTGCCACCCCAGCCCACCTAGCCCCTGTCCCAGCCCAGCCCTGGCCCTTTAAGAAGAACCAAGAGCCAGCAATTTATCTTCCTGAGGCCCTTAGCTGGTAGCGGGGAGGGAGAGAAGTGGGGACAGAGCCCAACTGTGCAGCAGGATGATGGAGAGCAGGACTAAGCGTGTCAGGAAGCTGCAACAGGAAACACTAGGGACTGCTTGGTTAACAAAAGACAATCTAATTCAATGAACAAATGTCAACTGAGTGCCAACTCTGATGTAGGCGCTGGGGCCACAAAGGCGTAGGGCATGTGTTCTCCATCCTTAAAGAGCTGAGACGATAATGAAGTCATCACAGTCAGCACCTGAATGATGTTTATTATATGCTAAGCCCTGTCTCAGAGTTTCATGAGCAATTTGATATTCATAACCAATCTTCTAAGCCAGATGCCTTTATCACTTCCATTTCACAGATGGCAAAGAAAGTGAGGCATGGAAAGGTTAAGCAATTTGCCCAAGGCTACCCAGCCAAGAGAGGATTTGAACTGGGCACTCTGGCTCCTTACTATCTCACTCTCACCATCCTTTATGGCCAGCGGCAGGCTGTCTCCAGCCCATTCTCCATGGCCTGGAGCTCTTCAACTCTCCCTCCACCCCACCCCCAGCCGGAATCATCTGTTATCCACTGAAGTCATCTTCACCCATTCACCGAACACACCCTACACACCTGCTGCGTGCCAGGCCCTGTGTGGTGGTGGGAGTGAGGCGCAGGCCTCAGCCGGGCCAGGGCCTGGCTTCCAGGGAGCTCCCTCTGTCCGGTGGGTGAGGCCAGCCAGGTAAACAGACCCTCAATATTTGGAGACAGGTCAAGAGGCGCTGTAGGTGCGTGACAGTGGAACCCAGGTGAAAGCCACAGAGACAGCACCTGGAACTATGGGCATTCATGAACATTTTGAGTCCTTCATGCACCTCTGTTCTTCGACAGAGGATTGATGAAGATGTGGTAGATATGCAGTGGAATACGACTCAGCCGTCAGAAAAGATGAAATACTGTCATTTGTGACAGCATGGATGGATCTTGAGAATATCACGCTAAGAGCAATAAACCAGATGGAAAAAGTCAATGACTATATTATTCCACTCACATGGGATATAAAAGAGAAACAACAAACAAAAACTTATAGACACAGATAAGAGTATGGTGATTAAAGAGGGAAAGGGGGAGGCAGGAGCTGGGAAAGGGGGTTTAATAGATGGCGATGAAAGGAGACTAGACTTTTGGTGGTGAGCACACAGTGCAATGTAGAGATGACGCATTATAGAATCATAGACTTTAAACCAATATAATCCTATTAATTAATGTCACTCCAATGATATTAATAAAATAGTTTTTAAATAGTAAGGATTTTTTTAAGACACTATCCACAGAGTTAAAAGGCAACCCACTAAAGAAAGATAGTATTTATGTCATAAATCTGATAAGGGATTAATATCTAGAATATATAGAGAACTCCTAAAACTCAACCAAAAATTTAAAAAGCCCTAGCTGGTTTGCTCAGTGGTTAGAGCATCTGCCTGCAGATATCAGGGTCCCAGGTTTGATTCTGGTCTAGGGCAGGTACCTTGGTTGCAGGCTCAATCCCCAGCCCTGGTCAGGGTTCATGCCGGAAGCAATCAATCAATGTGTCCCTCTCATATCCATGTTTCTCTCTGTGTCTCCTCATCCCTTCCACTCTCTATAAAACTCAATGGAAAAATATCCTCGCGAGAGGATTAAAAATTTTTTTTCAAAAATGGGCAAAGGACTTGAATAGATATTTCTCCAGTGAAGATACACAAATGGCCGATAAGCACATGAAATGGTGCTCAACATCGCTAATCATTAGGGAAATGCAAATTCAAATTCCTCACAGATACCCCCTCACACCTGTTACAAGTGCTGCTGTCCAAAAAGAGAAAGAAAAAACACAGACAATCACAAGTGTAGACAAGGATAGGGAGAAATTGGAACCCTTGTGCCCTGTTGATGAGAATGTAAAATGGTGCAGCTGCTCTGAAAAACAGTAAGGCAGTTCCTCGAAAATTAAAAACAGAACTACCATATGATCCAGCAAGTCCACTTCTGGGTGTATAGCCCCAAGAATTCAAAGCAGGGCCTTGACGAGAGATCTGTGCACCCATGTTCATAGTAGCATCAATCGCAATAGCTAGCTAAAACCAGGAAGCAACCCCAGAGTCCACCGACAAAGGAATGGATAAGCAAACGGTGACATATCCATACAATGAAATATCCTTCAGCCTTTAAAGGGAAGGAAAGTCTGCCTTAGTCGGGTAATTCAGTTTGTTAGAGGGTGGTCGTGACGCACCAGCATTTTGGGTTCAATCCCTGGTCAGGGCATATACGAGAATCAACCAATGGGGAGCAGGCTGGAGGAGGTTTATGGAGGGGAGGGGGGAAGGAGGACCCACTTAATATTTTCAACAATAAAGGTTAAAAAAATTAAAACAAATAAAATCCAGGACCCCCCCCCAAAAAAAAAGAATCAACCAATCAATGTACAAATGGGTGGAACAATAAATCAACATCCATCTCTCTGTCTCTCAAAAACAACAAAGTTTTTTTAAAATAAGTTTTTTTTTAAGGAAGTAAATTCTACAATATATTACAATGTAGATACACCTTGAAGACATTGTGCTAAGTGAAATAAGCCAGTCACATAATGACAAATACTGCATGATTCCATTTATGGGAGGTATCTACAGTACAGACAACGTAGAAGGGTGGTTGTCAAGGGCTGGGGGTGAGGAGGAGGGAGGAATCATGAAGAGTTGTTGTTTAATTGGTACTGAGTTTCAACTGGACAAAAGAAAAGGTTCTAGAGATGGATGGTGATGACGACAGTTATGTAAGACTACGAATGTACTTTATACCGCTGCACTGTACACTTTAAAGTGGTAAAGATCGTAAATTTTATGTAACATGTGTTTTACCACAATAAACAAAAGTGAAGTGAAAGAACCAGGGACAAAGTGTAACTGCAAAGCCAGCCAGGCTGAGGTGAGACCGTTCCATTGGGGCAGGGACAAGGCAGAGGCAACAGAGAAAAGTGGCAGCAGGAAGAGCTGAGTGTGGGTGAGAGCGGACATGGCCTCTGCCACCAAGCCTCTCTGGGTCCTGCATGTGTCGCTTCCTGGCTTGAGGGCTCAGTTTCCTCATCTGTCCAGCGGGATTAACAAAATCTGCTCTGCCGATCCCATAGGAAATCCCGTGTGCAAAGGACTCGGGGAAGGATAAACCGCGACAATGTGGTACTTGAGACGGATGATAAGAGCTGAAAGCCACAGGCAGGAATCTGTGAAAGGATTTAAACCCCTGAGTCAAGAAAGGCATTCGTGAGAGCTCTGTGAATCGCCAGCAGGAAGGGAGAGTGAGCTTAAAATAAAGTCCTCCCAGAAGTAAAGCCAACTCTGTCCGCAGTTCTCATCCCTCTACCTCCTTCCTCCTGGCTCAGACGGATCCAGCCCGGCTGCGCTCAGGGTGACTGGATTCTCGTGGAGTTGGGGAGAGGAAGGGAAGAGGCTGGGTGGGTACATCTCAGAGGTCTCTGGAGGCCTGGCTGAGCCAGTCTGCCCAGGAAATAGCAGGGTTACAGCCCGTCACTCGCAATAGCAAAAAAGCACGAAACTTTGATGCAACACAGAAACTTTGATGAAACTTTGATGCTCTGCCCCTTGCTCTGTGTAGGATGGTGAGTGGTTGATAAGCTCTTGGGGCTTCCTTCTCCACTCGGGTGAAAATGGAGGTGAAATCTGTACCCTTCTCCAGGGCTTTTGTAAGGAGCGCAAGTGAGCCTGTATACTGTGCCCAGGGCCCAACAAAAAGTGGCTCTTGCTGTCATTATTATTACTTATTACTCTGCTCCACACGGCTGGCTGGGGAAGGGCGGTGGAACAGAGATGGAGAAGGGAAGAAGGACTGGAGGCTTTGGGTGACGTGAAGGCGCCTTCCAAGTCTGCAGGACATGAGTGTGTCAAGGGCTGGAGGGAAGGGTCCCAGGGGCTTAGCCTAACCAAGTTGTGACCGCCTGCGGTCCCCAGACATGCCCCTCCCTCTCACTTGGCTGGGAGACCCTCTCCCCTCCCCCACAGACACCCCTACTGCGGGAGTCCTAACCGAAGCCTGGCATGTATTTTGTCTCCCAAACTGCTCTCCTGTCAGAGCTGGGGGCAGCACCCTGGACTTTACCCTCCCTTTTGGGTTCACAAGTTCCCTGGGCTGTTTGCCCTTAAAGACACTGGTCCGTCCTCATGGCCCGAGGCCAGCGGCCAGAAGAGGACGCAGCTCCTGAGAGGATAGATTCAAGGAAGCCACTGTCCTCCTCAGGTCTCTTTCCAATCCCAGCCCGGCCACCGCTCTGTCACCACCTCCCACCCATCCTCACACACACACTGACATCTGGGCCTACGGGCAACCCAACAGGGAATCATGAATCCCGGGAGGAGGCACTGGCCCTTTAAGGCTGCCCTGGGAAGAGATGACAAAATCACCCCCCTTGGACTTTGCACCTGAAGCTGCTGGGGAAAACAAGGCCTGGGAGCTGCGTGGGAGAGCGCCCAGGCAGGTCCATGGGTTGGGAGTCCAGCCGGACAGCCTTCCTCCCCGCTCTCTGCCTCTGCCAGGCTTGCCCTGCCCGTCAGTGATGGACTCTGCTGTGCACACAGGTCTGCAGGAGGCCAGTCTCTCGCATGAGCATCCTCCTGCCTGAGCTGTGAGGCTTCTGTCAGACCCCACCTCCTCCCAGCAGGTGTCTTAGCCCGGGCCATCCTCTCAATGCCATCTGTCATTGTGCAAGAAGGGGAAGCCTGGTAAGGACCTCCCTCCGCGCAGAGCACCCTGCCCAGAGTTACTGCGGGGCCTCAGGAGCGTCTCTGCCCCTCTCTCAGCCTAGCACGCCTGCCTGCTGGTGGCAGACCCTGTCATTGCCCTGTGGCTCTGCAGCCCTTGGTGCTGATGATGGACCACGGGAGGTCACAGGCAGGTCTTGGGCTAACAGAGATGGGCAAAGCTCTCTTAAGCGGCTTCCACTAGGGAATGGCTGTGTAAGAATCCTTCCAGGGTCTCAGGTGCCAGCTCCCTGGGGAAACATTCACTGACGTCCCCACATTTGGCTCCCGCGCTGAGGACTTCTCTAGTAAATATCTCACCTCCCTCAATGGTCTGCACCTCCTCCCACCGCCTCTTCCTCTTCCTCTTTCCCTTCTCTTCACTTGCCTTGGCCCAGACTGGCTGCGGGGGAGAAACTTAGGGACCCCTAAATGTCTCAGCCAGCGGCCAGGTTCTGGGCCCACTCTGCCACTCACAGGCTGTGTGACCTTGGGCAAGTCACCAAACCTCGCTGACTCTGACAGCCAGAGCATGCACAGTGCCTGGCACGCCCAAGGCCTGGGCAAACAGCTTCTGACTGAATAAATGAGTGAACGTTGATGGCTTTAAAATAGCAGCGGTGCACACAGGTCCGAGTGATGACGTGCGGGTTGGGCCAGGACAGACCCAAGCGCTTTCACCAAGAAGCTGAGAAACAATCTGGTCTTCCTGGTCTCCCTTTGGCCCAGATCCCACAGGCCAGTTCGTTGGTGAGTATCGGTCAGGGGCCTGCTGTGCGCAGGGCATCTGTGGTGGGTGTCAGAGGGCCACAGGGGAGGATTAGAGGGCATGGCCCCTGACTTTGCAGCGGTCACTGTGGTTGCACACACCCATCTGAAATAACCTGAGAGCAACGGCAAGGAGAAACCAGGAGAGGACCGACAGACCGAACGCAGGGGTGGGAGGGTGATAAGAACAGGTAGAAGCTAGCCTAGGGGAGTCCTAAAAGAGGTAAATTCTGAACTATAGCTCCATTCGTCCATTTAGCCATCCACTGAAACAGACATCGTTAATGCCAGGCCCTGAGAAAACACTGGTAAATAAAAAAATAAAAAATTAAAAAAAAAAAACAATGGTAAATAAATACAGTCCTCCCCTTGAGAAGCTCATAGTCAACATCTAAGCTCAGGTGATGGGGGGGAGGGAGAGAGTGGCTAGAAGGGGTTGATGGGGGAAAGGGGAACATATGTAATACTTCCAACAATAAAGATTTTTTTAAAAAGAATCTGAAAAAGAAAGGGAATTTTCTAAATCTTTCCATACGGAAAGATTTGACCTAATGTGGTCTGAGATGTGACCTAATAGATGTGTGGACCATGTACCAGGAGTGGGGAGCCCCTTGGGAGTGTCAATATTGAAATCCCCACCAAAATCTGCCCAGCGGACCTGAGCTTCTAAGGGAGCAGGAGGCTCAGGTAATGAAAAGGGGCCAAGGAACCTTATACGGCCACAGGTGCTGGCAGGTAAACAACGTTAATGAGGGCCTGTTTTTCCTCCACGTTCTTGGTGACCTCACCTTTGACCAACAATTTCCTGGCACTGGTTCAGGCTGTCAAGCGGGGGGGGGGGGGGGGGCAGAAGGGGAGGAAGAGTAGGGTAAATAGCAGGTGAGGCCAAAGGTGGCCCTGGAAGGCACGGGGCACATTCCAAAAAGTCTCTCCAGCCAGAGGCCTGCAGCAGAGCCCAAAGTCCGAGCACACACCTGCATTCCAGTTATCCAAGGAGGCTGTAAATACCTGAGAACCCACCAGAAAGGATGCTTTTGGCTACCTGGAAGTCCTCCCTCTCCCCCTCCACAGCCCAGTGAGAGCTCCCCAAACGCCCCCTTCTCCAGGAGGCCTCCTGGATTTGCTGGAAGGAGCTGAAAGTTTCCACCTGGGCATGACCTCCTCCTCCACCATCTCTGCCTCTGCTCCCTTCTCTTCAGTTGCCTTGGCCCCGACTGGCAGTGGGAGAACCCTAGGGACCTCCCTGAAGTTCCTCAGCCAGCAGTCACATTGGGGGCCCGCTCTGCCACTTACCTTGAGCCGGTCAGCAACGCTTAGCACCTTGCCTTTATCACCTACAGAAGGGAGGAGAACTCTCGCGGGGCTTCTGGGAAGAGTAAATGAGATCGTGTGCATGAAACAACGTTGTGCGTTATTATTTAGAACGCTAAATGCCGGATGCTACTAGACATCACCCCAACTTCTAGTATAACTGACAAGGAAACGATCCCTCAGCTTGGTGTTCTCAGTCTGAGTTCCTAAACTGTAAGGGGCCTTGGAGAAAGCCGTGACAGCAAGGACTCCCCACCATGCGTCCATCTGCATACCCCCAAGCCTGTGTGGGCAATTTCAGGGGGTCCGTTAGCCCCAGGGGGGAAACACTTGCCACATGACAGCAGGAAAGAGACAGGGGCCACCACGGTTCTCAGCTCGTGGTCCCAGCTCAGGGGAGCAGAACATGACAAGGGGCAAATCCCGAACTTCGAAGAGCAAACCTTTCCCAAAGGGTCCCCCAAAGCCAATCGTTAGGCTCCCGCCAAACTGCTCACCACCCTCGCCCTTGCCCCACCCGTTTCCTCTCAACCCACTGAACCCCCTGGCCTGGTTCCTTCCATGCTGGCCCTTGAAAGTCAAACCCGATCATAGATAAGCAGCACAGGGGCCAGGATGGATTAACCAACTCAGCCCCAGGTCCTCGCGTGTGTTCTGTGTCCTCCGACGGAAGTGGGCTGCCAAGAACGGATGAGCTGTCACTTCACTGACCGAGCAAGCTTAAGATCCTTGGAATGAGGGTACAAACAGGTTATCAAGTTCCTGTTGTGTAAGAGAGGTTGCAAAATCTCTAGAAGTTCAGCAAAGGCCGAGTTGTAGCATTCATTCATTCATTTCTTCATTCAACGGATTTGTATTGAATCTTAAGCTTTAGACATGGGCGTATAGTGGGAAATAAATGAAGCTAGTTTAGCTAGAGATAAATACTATAAAGAAAATAACTAGGGTGATATTTGAACAGCTTGGTGATTGATATAACTGTGGAGCAGGGGGTACTCAAGGAAGGCCTCTTGGAGGAGGTGACATTTGAGCTGAGTCCCAAAATGTAAAGAGGAGGCATCCACGCAAAGTCAGAATGTTCCAGAAGGAAGAAACATCAGGGGCAAAGTCCCTAAGACAGACGTGAAAATGATATGTTCAGGAGCGAACAGATCAGTGTGTGCAGTGGACAGGGCGGGGGGAGGTGAGAGCAGCTCTTGGAAGAGGTGGTCAGGGGGCAGGTGAGGAGGACGTGCTTTATGCTGCCTGCGACAAGGGTTCGAGCAGAGGCCGCGTGATCCTGGTACACGTTGTGCACGACGTTGTGGCCTCAAAGCTCATCCTGGCTGCTGAGCGGGGCAGGAATTGGAGGGGCTGAAGGGGAGCAAGAAAGTCACAGAGGCCAGGCCAGAGGGTGGGGAGAGGAGAGCAAGGGATGGAAATATTTTTGAAGTTGAACAGGCCCGGGAGTTGCCGATAGATTTGGGGGGAGGGGGGATCGAGCCCCAGTGCTGATCCAAAACAAATGGCAGGCTTTGGACCGCCCCACCAGGGGTGCGGGAAGGTAACAAGCTACAGGGGGAGCCACGGCTCGCTAGTTGTGTATCAGGAGAAACGCTCACTGTCCTTTGCCCACACGAGCTGTCCCACATGAACGTGCTATAGCAAAGTGCGTCCCTATCACAGCTACAGATAGAGCCTTTGAAAGAATCCAAAGGAGCTTGTGACACAGGATGGGGCGAGCAGAGGCCAGGCTCTGAAAATGGCCAAAATGGCCAGCAGTGTCTCAATCATGAGTAGAATTTCAAAACTGCTTTCCTTCTTGAGGTCAGGCACACCATGCAGCAGGCTCTCCCCCGGGGAAAGGCAAGAGCGTCTGGGCAGGCGGCGCCCATGCCCGGTCACTGCGGCTCTTTAACTCTTCTCGGTCACTCTCGCCGCGTTCCATCTCCGAGCTGTCCGACGGCCATCGCTGATTTTGCTGTGGGAGCAAAACGGCAGGAGTTTCTTTTTACTGGAAATAAGTGTCAGCGTGAATCGCGTACAAAACCACTCTCCGGGTGCCACGTCCGAGGGAAACGAGCCTCCCGGGCCACAGGGTGACGCTGACCACCTCCTCTGGGCCTAAACCCAGCACGTTCCTCCTCTAGGGGTGCCCCTTGGGTAACTGTCCTGTAAGGCACCTCTGGACCCCACACTCAGCCCTTGGGGCTTTGACCCACTCCTGCCTCTCTCTTGGGCTCAGGCTCACTCCTGCCTCTCCCTGCCTCTCTCCTGGGCCTCTGCTGACCCCGGCCACATCCATCTCTCTCCACCCATCCCAGCCCCTCCACGTGGTCCGAAGTTACTTCTGACTGAAGCTGTCAGGTGATTTCCTCCCCCGGAAGCCCTCCGTGGGTCAGCCCGACGCCATCTTACCCTGACAGTAGTTTCCAGCCTTCCTTCCCTCTGCTCAGCGCGCTGATGTGCGACCACCTGGAGTGTGTGTATGTGCACATGCATGTGTGTACATGTATGTGTGTGTGGATATGTGTGTGGATGTGTATATGTGTGGATGTGTGGGTGTGGATGTGTGGGTGGATGTGTATATATGTGGATGTGTGTGTGGATGTGTGGGTGTGGATGTGTATATATGTGGATGTGTGTGTGGATGTGTGGGTGTGGATGTGTATATATGTGGATGTGTGTGTGGATGTGTGGGTGTGGATGTGTATATATGTGGATGTGTGTGTGGATGTGTGGGTGTGGATGTGTATATATGTGGATGTGTGTGTG
>PVJC01045235.1:0-13782 GCA_004026665.1 Murina feae | reverse complement strand
GATGAACATGGAACTAGCTTCATGCCACTTGAATCCTTTAGAATATATCCATATACCTAAACAAATATATGCATACATTTATAAATTTATATGTGTACTAGAGACCTGGTACATAAAAATTCATGGGCTGGAGGGGGTTGTCCCTCAGCCTGGACTACCTTCTCTTTCAGTCTGGGAGCCCTCAGGGACAGGAGGTGACCCAATGATCAGGAGAAGATGATGCCCCCATCACACCTCTGCTGTTACCACTGCCAGCAGCACAAGCCTTGGCTGGCCCTGGTTACCTGTGCCTTGGCTGGTCCTGCTTGTCTGAGTCTCAGTCAGTGGGGGGTATAGGAGGACCCAAGGCCCCTTGTGGGGCTGAGAGGACTGGGTACAGCCATCTTGTGGCTGTGGGTGCTGCCATCTTGTGAGGGCATGGTGGTCAATTAGCATATTTCCTCTTTATTATATAAGATGTTTATTTCTTTTGAAAAATATATTTTTACTACCGCCCCAGTGCATGAAATTCATGCACAGGGGGTGGGGGAGATATCCCTTTCCAATCTGGGACTCCTCAGGGGATGTCAGACATCCCTCTTGCAATCTGAGACCACTGGCTTCTAACCTCACATGCCTGCTTGCCTAATCACCCCTAACCACTTTGCCTGCTGGCCTTCTTACCCACAACAGCCCTCACCTTGCCACCCTGCTCGCCCTCAACTGCCCCCCTCCCCACTGGCCTGATTACACCCAACTGCCCTACCCTCCTGGCCTAATCACCCCTAACCACCTCTGCCTTGGCCTCACCACCATGGCTTTGTCCAGAAGAATGTCCAGAAGGTCTCCTGGTTTAATTAGCATATTACCCTTTTATTAGTATAGATTGATTTCAGAGAGGAAGGAAGATGGAGAAAGAGAAATGTCAATGATGAGAGAGAATCATTGATTGGCTGCCTCCTGCACACTCCCTGCTGGAGATTGAGCCAATACCTGGGCATGTGCCCTGACCAGAAATCAAACAGTGGCCTCCTGGTTCATAGGTCAATGGTCAACCACTGAGCCATGCTGGATGGGCTTTAAAATCTTTACAATTGAAAGTGTTACAGATATCCCCTTTACCCTCCTCTAATGACCCCTTCTAGTCCACCCCTGTCCCTCACCCCAGGCCTAAACCACCCTATTGCCTGTGCCCATGGGTTATGAATATATGCATACATGTTCTTTAGTTAATTTTTTCCCTCCCTCCCAGCCAACCTAATGCCATATGCTATATGTGCATTATTTTACTTTAACTATGAGGTACATATTACATTATGTGTTTTACAAATAAAGGATCTGATCAGAAAAATTTAGTGATATGTCTAAGACTACACAGAAAATAGGTGAGAGAGCTATGATTTCAACTCCACTTAGTCTGACTCCATTGTCTCAATTTTACTGTAACAATGTCCCTGATCATTATTACATAAAGTTGAAGAGGAAGAAGAAAACCTTTATTGGTTTCTGCATAAGTGATGTAATTGGATTGGAAGATTTAATTAAAGTCTTATCCATGGGGAAAGAAGAAGAAAAAATCATTTAGTTTAGCTTGACCAGAGCATATTCTAGGAGTAGGGGTACTATGTCATGTGACTAGAAGGGTAGGTTGGGCCTATATTGTGGCAGTCCTTCAATGCAATATTGAGGAATTCTTTTATTATTATTATTATTGAAAGTATTACAGATGTTTCCTCTTTACCCCTTTTGTCTCCCCCCACCAAACCCCCATCTCATCCCAGGCCTTCATCATACTATTATATGTGTCCATGGGCTATACATATATACATATATGTTCTTTGATTAATCTATTCACATCACCAAGACCAAGGACTTCTTAAAAATGATCTTATGGCTAGACAAACTCGGTTTTTGCCTCTCTTACTTCACTCTTTCTTAGTGAAGCATTAATAAAAACCCCATTTCTGCCCAGCCAGTATGGCTCCATGGTTGAGCACGGAACTATGAGCTAGGAGATCACAGTTCAATTCCCAGTCAAGGCACATGCCCAGGTTGTGGGATCAATCTCCAGTGTGAGGCATGCAGGAGGCAGCTGATCCATGATTACCTCTCATCATTGATGTTTCTATTTTTCTCCCTTTCACAAATCAATAAAATATATATATATATATATATATATATATATATATATATATATATATATTAAAAGACATTTCTTTTGATAGTTGGAAGAAAATATCTTAATCAGCCAAACTTTGGCCCAGTCCAACACTGGATACTTGCCTATCTTAAATATTGTGACTGGAAATGACATGAAATTGAAGAATCCAGCAGGGGAAAACAAAGGTGCGCACATGCAGGGAGTGAACCCAGAGTAGTTTCCAGGATCTCTCATTGTGATTTTCAAACCAGACTTCCAGAATGCAACATAGTTCAAATTTATGTCCCAAAGTCCTATACCATCTTGATTTTTTAAAAAATTTTGTTTTATTGCTTAAAGTATTACAAAGAGTGTTAGATAAGTCTCCATTTTTTGAATAATAATTGCTGTGTTTTGGTTTTACATGCCAGCTTTTTTCACAACTATTTAACTTTTTGTTAAAATGCATTGATGTATAGCCTCACATATTTTACTATACATTGTATACTATACTTGAAAATAATTAGAACTGCTCTCAACAGTAGAACTGCTCTCTTCATATCAAAGGACAACATATAAACTCCAATATATATTTGAATTTTTGTGAATGAATGAGCTCTTAGTAGAGATAAAGGGATGCCCTTACCAAGGTGCCTATCACTCTGATATATTTATAATACAATAACACATATTACATATGTATATAATTGATCCATAGCTTATTAATATATCTGTCTCCACAAATGTATATTTGAAATGTAGATTACTTAAGCCTTTTCAAAATGTGTTGCTATAAATAATTAATTACCATCTGTTCCTCTAATTTCTTTTTTATATTCTAAAAATGCCAATAAAATCAAGAAAATTCGCATGGATTCCTGAAGTCCTATGTGTGTTAAATTATAACACCTACAGAGAGGTTGACCCAAGTCCGAGCACTGGGCTAGGGAGAAGAGCACTAGGAAATTATTGATGAATCATTGATTACTGTGTAGTTGAATTTAGACAAAATTTTTAGCCCCTTTTACTCTTAGTTTTCTCATCTTTAAATGAAAATAATAAACCTCAGAGTCCTGGAATTAGGCAAACTTTATCAAAGGTGACAATAAGTTATTATTATTAAAATGCATGGATGACAGTATAAATAAATAAAAATAAGTTTAGAATAATTAGAAAGAAAAGAGTTAAACCTTCTTCCAGGGGTTCTTTAAAAAGTGAAAGATGGCTATTGTTGATACCTAGGAATATACTTCAATTCTGTTCACCAACTTTTTGCTGAGAATATACTGTCAATTCATCTATTCAATAGCTAATTTATTCCAGACATCAGGTTAGATGCCAAAGATAGAGCAGTAAATAAACCAAAGATCCTTGCTCTTATGCAGTTTAAGGGCAGATGGATAGAGGGAAACATAGTGTAAAACACATATATAATAAAAAATAATCATATTTCATTGCATCTAAGATACCATTGATTTTAAGGCACACTAGTGTTAACTACTAAGAAAGAAACAAATAAAAAAATTGTTTTTTTTGTAAATATGACAGGCCATTGGTTGCAAGATACATTACAATTTCAGAGATGGTAAAATGTGAAACAAGCATTGCATCTTAGAATCAATAAACTATAGTAAAAAATAATAGTAGGTCATAAGTAATAGAAAAATTAAAAAGTCTGGGGTATATGGTGATGTTGCAGCATTAAATAGGTTGGTCAATGTACAGTGGGATTTCAGTTCTCTAACTTAATGTATTCCGGAAGTCTGTTCAACAAGTGATTTGTTCAAAGACTGAATCATTTTTCCCCATTAGAAATAATGTAAGTTGAGTTAATCCATTTGAGACCTCAAAATGATTTTGTTTTAACCTTTATTATAGGCAGTATATGTCTGATGTACTGTTTAATCTATAAATAAACACTTTTTTTTTTTGCTAAAGTTATCGAACATACCCTACTAGCCTTAAATGAATCACTTTTAGCATTTGGTCCAGGGATGTCTTTCAGGTCAGCATGCAGCATTTTGCTTGTTCATATATCACTACCTCTGAAATAGCTATCACTGGCTGTTTATCCAAATCAACATCAGTTTTTCTACCTCTTCAATTGTCTGTGATGATTGTTTCTCTCACACTGTTAGCAACATAAGCACTCTTGATGGCCTCTTTACATTTTAAAATTGTGCTAATTGTTGATTTAGCCAGCAACAAAATCATGCTCTCATTTGTTGACTGAAATATGCATTTTTTTTCATGTTGAGGTATCATCTTGAAAGGGTTGAAGTTTGGTTCCACAACCTAGACATTTTTTTCTGTGAACAACTTGGTCAAGAGCCACATTGAGATGGGAGGCGTTAGAGAAGTGAAGTTTAACTGTCTTAGTTTCCTAGGGCAAACTAAGTATCACAAACCAGGGCTTAAAATAACAGACAGTAATTTTCTCATAGTTCTGGAGGCTGTAAGTCCAAAAACATTTGCTATATTTCTTCTCAAGACTCTAGGAAGAGTCTTTCCTTGCCTCTTCTTAGTTCCTGTGGCTCCCAGCTATCTTGGTTCTTCTTTGGTTTGTGATGGCATCATTCTAATCTCTGCCTCAATCTTCATTTGGCCTTCTTCTCCGTGTTTATCTGTATGCCCTCTCCTCTTTAGTTTTTTTTTTTTTAATTTTGTTTTATTGCTTAAAGTATTACGAAGAGTATTACATATATCTTCTTTCTCCCCCTTGATCTTCTTCCAGTCTCCCCTACCCCCCAGTTTCTTGTGTCCATTCATTATACTTATATGTATGCATACAAGTCCTTCGGTTGATCTCTTACCCCCCCAACCCTCCCTGGCCTTCCTGCTGTAGTTTGACAGTCTGTTTGATGCTGCTCTGCCTCTGTATCTATTTTTGTTCATCAGTTTATAATGGTCTTTATTATACATAAATGAGTGAGATCATGTGGTATTTTCCTTTCATTGTCTGGCTTATTTAACTTAGCATAATGCTCTCCAGCTCCATCCATGCTGTTGTAAATGGTAACAATTCCTTCTTTTTTACAGCAGCATAGTATTCCATTGTGTAGATGTACCACAGCTTTCTAATCCATTCATCTGCTGATGGGCACTTAGGCTGTTTCCAAATCTTAGCTATGGTATACCTAAGATTTGCCCTCTCTTCTTTTGATAAGGACACCAATCATTGGAGTATGGTCCACCCTCATTTAGTACTGCTTCATCTTAACTAATTATATCAGCAAAGACACTATTCCCAAATAAGGGTACATTTTGAGGTTCTGGGTGAACATAAATGGGGGGTAAGGGAGCACTATTCAATTCACTACAACTTTTTGTGTATGTTAAGAGAGAATGAATCTAACAAGTAGACAACAACAAAATTAAGAGAGGTTTGGTTTTATTCACAGCCTTAGTACCAAAGTAGCTCAGGCTTGGTGGAATTCCTGTCCAAATATTGGCTCTCCAATCCTTTCTTAAATTTTGCAGTCAACAAATTCTTCTATTTACTGAAGCCAGTTTAAGTTCTATTTTAATCACTTGAAAACAAAACATGTTGATATCAAATAACTGACAGTAGGGTTCTATGTGGGTAGAGTATAAATTCTGAGGCAGGAAATGACAATGGCATTGGAAAGGTAGGCAGGGGGAAGTTCATGAAGAGTCTTGTGTTCCATGTTAAGAAGCTTAGACTTAAGTTTGGGGCAATAGCAAACCATTAAAAAAGTTTAGGCAGAGAATCAAGAGTGACAGGGCCAGAGTTATATTTCAGAAATATTACTCTGGCTTTTGTATAAAGACTAGTTTGAATGTTGAGGAGAGATAAGAATGCTTTGGACAGATGTTACATATTATCTATCCTTCCCAAGAAATTAAAGTCCTACCTACAATCCTGCTACCAGACTTTACTTGCTGCTAACCTATAGGCGTTTCTGGAAAACCACACTTCTTAAAATATTGACCTTTTCTGGCCTATAGCAATGCAAAAACATTGCTAATGTCATTGTCTTTTGACCTGCTGTTTTACTTTGGTATTTTCCCCAAAACTGATTTAAAATCTGCTGTTTTGAATTCTTTTCTAGCCTCAAGGATATATTTATTCTCTCTTCTCAACTTGTCCACTCCTATTGCTTACATATGCCAAGATAACTTGCATCTCATGCATTAATCAAATCATGCTCAAAATTGTCCTTGCTCAAAGACAAATCTTCTCCTGTCACTATATATGAGGACCCCCTATCTCCCCAACCCCTTCATTGCTGTTTGTGTTCATGAGTTTCAGTTTTATATCCCACTTATGAGTGAAATCACATGATTCTTATTTTTTTCTGATTGACTTATTTCACTTAGCATAATGTTCTCAAAGTCTATGCATGTTGTTGCAAATGGTGCTATTTCATCCTTTCTTATGGCTGAGTATTGTGTATATGTACCACATCTTTATCCAGCCCTCTGTTGCAGGACACTTCGGTTCCATGTCTAGGCCGTTGTGAATAATGCTGCAATGAACATAGTGCTGAGTATATCTTTGGAAATACATGATTTTGAGGGTTTTTTTTTTTTTGCATATACTCAGGAGAGAAATTACTGGGTCATATTGTACCTTTATTCTTAATTTTTTTTAGGAATTGCCAGAATGCGTTCCATAGTGTTTGTACCAGTCTACAGTCCACCAGCAGTGAATGAGGGCTCCATTTTTTCCACAACTTCTCCAATACTTTTATTATTTGTCTTGTTGATAATGGCCACTCTAATAGGTATGAGGTATTTTATAGTTTTTATTTGAATTTCCCTAATTACTAGTGAGGTTGAACATATTTTCATATATCTATTGACTATTCATATGTCTTCTTGTAAGAGGTATATTTTCAGGCCCTCTGCCCACTTTTTGATTGAGTTGTTTAGTATTGAACTTTAAGAGTTCTTTATATATTTTGGAAATTAAATCTTTGTTTGAGCTGCTGTTTGCACGTTGGGTGGTGGGCACACAGTGCAATATACAGATTTTATAGAATTCTACACCTGAAACCTATATGCTCATGTTGACCAATGTCACCTCAACCAATTTAATTTTTTGAAGAGAAAATATGTACATTATCTAAAGGTGGAAAATCACAAAATCTTAAGAAATATTCAATAAAATCTAAACAAAGGGGAAATTTTTTTTTCCTTGTTACATTTTCTTCCTCTGGATAGAGAGCTTTGCATCTATTTTTTTCTTTTTTTAAATATATTTTATTGATTTTTTACAGAGAGGAAGGGAGTGGGATAGAGAGTTAAAAACATCAATGAGAGAAAAACATTGATCAGTTGCCTCCTGCACACCACCTACTGGGGATGTGTCCACAACCAAGGTACATGCCCTTGACCGGAATTGAACCCAGGACCCTTCAGTCCGCAGGCCAAAGCTCTATCCTCTGAGCCAAACCGGCCAGGGCTGGATCTATTGTTTTTTTAAATAATTTCAGTAGCTTTCTTAACACAAGGCAAGTATTATCCATTGAAATTAATGTCACTGAATATGTTATTCTTTTATGCAAAGATATTGGCTTTCTATGCAAGTGATTATTTATATTTCAGTGATAGCATTTCTAGTGTTAAAATGAAAACATTTAATACTAAAACATTTCATACTAAAACATTTCTGTTATGTCAAGTAGCTTGTGATTCACAGCTTTTGCACAATTAATAAATGTAAGCCAAATATTTATAAATATAAAAGAATAAAGATAATAATTCAATTTTTAAAATTTCTTCTGAGCAAAAAATATGCTCCAGTTACTGTGGTAGAGCATGGGGATAATGGACTTAACACATTGCGTATGGATCACAAGAATTCTAGCTTCATATTACACAGTGTTTTACAAAGTATCATACTTTAAAAAGATATTAGCTTGTAAGAACATGTAATACATAACTGCAAAATGCAATGGGTGCCCTAACAAGTTTGGCTCAGTGGATAGAGCATCAGCCTGGGGAGTGAAAGGACCCAGGTTCGATTCCAGTCAAGGGCATGTACCTTGGTTGTGGGCACATCCCCAGTAGGGAGTGTGCAGGAGGCAGCTGATCAATGTTTCTCTCCCATCAATGTTTCTAACTCTCTGTCCCTCTCCCTTCCTCTCTGTAAAAAATCAGTGAAATATATTTTTAAAAATGCAATGGGTATTAAATTTTAAAGTTACTTTTAACACTTAAGTAAAATGTTTTTTGTAGTCCTTCAATAGAAACTTATCTGATCACTGGGTAAAGCTAGCAATAAAACTACTGGTCCACAATGTGCCAGAGACCCCCACTCTTTTAATGCTAGTCTTTAATAAGAACTATGCTTACCTATAAAAAAGATGGTGAGTGCCAAACTCTCGTAGAAATGTATATACATTCAACTTACTATAGAAAAAAAGATAATGTTCAGATTTATTCTGCTTGGAAATTTAAACTTGTATTCATTTGAATTGGGTCTTGAAATATGAAGAGATGATTTCTTAGATAGCTGGTGAGTTTACAATAAACTACACAGAACAGCTAGAGCTAAAAGTCAAGTGAAATGGGTAAAATTTAAAGTACCTAAACCCTGGCCTAAAAGGGATTGAATCTTTCCTTATTTTAAAAAAAAAAATAATTTTGACTTCAAGCCTTTATCTTATCATACAGGTGAGAATTTCAATTAAAGTCACTTTTGATGATATTTTCCCAGGGTAGTACCAAATTATATAAGAAATTATGCAATAATACAGCATTGGGAAGAGTCCTCTGAACATCACCTCACTGATCAGGAAGCACACTGTCCCAGTGCGTATGCTCCTTTCAAGTCCACTGACTCTGTTGTTTTAAAACCATGGGTGGGGTGAAGAGACAAATAACTAACAATCAGAAACCTAGAGCCATTTCTCTTTAAAATCTTGCCTTTTCCTCAAGGCACAGCCAGGAAACAGAATCTGAGGCCTGCTATTCATGGGGCTCAAAGACTTTTTCCTTTTCAGTTCAGAGGAAGTTCTCATTAGCCAGAGGAAAACAGCTTCCCTAGATATACTCTTTTCTCTAATGTTCCCATTAGACTCATGGCATATTCTCCTCAATAGGCTTAATCTTGGGGGAAACAAAGCCAAAGAGCAAATTTTATTGACAGTAGCTTCTATTTTATGCTCAACCACATTCTTCCCCTAAGACAAGGAAGCAGAATTTTATACATCCTATCTAATAAAGAGGTAATATGCAAATTGACCATCACTCCAACACAGAAGATGGCCACCTCCATGTGCTCAAAGATGGCTGTCCCCTTGTGGACACAAGATGGCCACCACAAGATGGTCTGCAGGGGAGGGCAGTTGGGAGGGACCAAGCCTGAAAGTGAGGGCAGTTGGGGGTGACCAGGCCTGAAAGGGAGGGAAGTTGGGGAGGACCAGGCTTGCAGGGGAGAGCACTTAGGGGTGACCAGGCCTTAAAGGGGAGGGCAGTTAGGGGAGACCAGGATGGCAAGGGATGGAAGTTAAGGGTGACCAGGTCAGCAGGGGAGTGCAGTTGGAGGCAACCAGGCTGACAGGGGAGGGAAGTTGGGGGTGCTGGGTTCGCAGGGGAACAGTTAGGCATTGATCAGACTGGCAGGGGAGTGGTTAGGGACAATCAGGCAAGCGGGCAGGTGAGCAGTTGGGAGCCAACTATCCCGGATTGTGAGTCAGACGTCCCACAAGGGGTTCCATATTGGAGAGGGTGCAAGGTGGGTTGAGGGACACACACCCCTGTGCACGAATTTCATCCACTAGGCCTCTAATTTTTGAATAAAAACAAAGGAAAGAAGAAAACAAAAGGTAAACATATATTTTTTCTTTATTTTAGAAATATAAATAGACTTATAGATACAGATAACAGACACAGCTGTCAGAGGGGAGGCAGTTGGGGGTCTAGAGAGAGAGAAACATTGATGTGAGAAAAGCACATCAATTGGTTGCCTCCCATACAAAATCCAGTCAGGGCCTAGTCAGGGTTAGAGCCTACAACCAAAGTAGGTAAACTTGACCAGAATAAAACCCAGGACCTTTCAGTCCATGGGCTTACACTCTATCCACTGAGCCAAGCCAGTTAGGGAAAAAATAAAATTCAAAATTTTAAAAAAGGAAAATTATAAAAAGTCTATATAGGAGTTTCATTTTTAACTTTTTGAGGAAACTCCATACTGTCTTCCACAATGGCTGCACCAGCCTGCAATCCCATCAGCAGTGCATGAGGAGTCCTTTTTCTGCACATCCTCACCAGCACTTGTCATTTGTTGATGATAGCCATTCTGACAGGTGTGAGATGGTATCTCATTCTTTGGATTTGCATCTCTCAGATGATTAGTGATTTTGAGCATGTTTTCATGTCTCTTGGCCTTCTGCATGTCCTCTTTTGAAAAGTGTCTATTTAGGTTCTTTGCCCATTTTGTGATTAGATCTTCATTTTGTTAAGTTGTATTAATTCTCTGTAAATTTTGGAGATTTAACCCTTATCTGAAATGTCATTGGAAAATATGTTCTCCCATTCACTGGGCTTTCTTGTTGTTTTGTTGATGGTTTCTCTTACAAATGGAACTCCCATTTGACCCAGTAATCCTACTTCTAGAGTTATATCCCAAAAAACCAGAAACACCAATAAGAAAGGATATATGCACCCCTATGTTCATAGCAGCACAATTTATAATAGCTAAGATTTGGAAATAGCCTAAGTGCCCATCAGCAGATGAGTGGATTAAAAAACTGTGGTACATCTATACAATGGAATACTTTGCTGCTATAGAAAAGGAGGAACTTTTACCATTTGCAACAGCATGAATGGAACTGTAGAGCATTATGTTAAGCAAAATAAGCCAGGCGGTGAAAGATAACTATTACATGATCTCAGTCATATGTGAAATATAATGATCAACACAATTTAAAGAATATGAATAGGTCTAGAGACAAATGGCAGAGGAGGAGGGAGGGTTACAGAGCAACCAAAGGACTTGTATGCATGCATATTAGCATAATCAATGGACACAGACACTGGGGCAGTGGGAGCTTGCCCAGGGTAGGAATGGCTGCGGGGGGGGGGGGGGTTAAGCAGGAAAAAAAGATACATATGTAAAATTTTAGACAATAAAAAAGCCCATCCTATGTAATAAAAACCTAATATGCAAATAGTCCAAACAGTAGGTGGAATGACTGGTTGCTATGATGTGCACTGACCACCAGGAAGAGGGCACATGCTCAAGGCAGGAGCTGCCCCCAGGCTGCAGGCCCCAGGGCAGCCAAGGTGGGTGCCATCAGCACCCCCCCCATTGCCCCATCAGTTGCCCCACAGAGTGAGGTGACTGGTGGCAGCAGCAGTGGGGGTTGGGGCTGGCCAGTAAGTGGGGCTGGTGAGCTGGTGGTGCCAGGCCAGCCAAGGCAGGTGTCAGTGGGGGCCCCTCAATTGCCCTGCAGATCACCCCACAGATTGGCCCTGATCATCGGCCAGGACTAGGGAAACTACCCATGCACGAATTTTGTGCAACAGGCCTCTAGTATAGAATAAATAAATACTTACATATATAAATGCATAAAATTATTTTATGTTAGAAAACTCAAAAAATAGAGAAATAAAATATTCTTACATTTCTAATATTCTTATCCTCTTCCAAGGTCATGGAGTGGATAAGGGATCAATAAACATTAAATAATGATAAACCAAAGGTAGATGTTTTTAAATCTATGGCAATAAGTCATCTAAGTATATATAATTTCCAAACTGACTGAAAAGAATATGATATTTTCAAATACTTGATTCATCTAAAAGAAATATCAAGACAAGTCTGAAAGAAGGGAGGACAAATGTAAGTCCTAGTATGAGATAGTAGATATAGATCAAATTATATCTCTAATTGCGCTAAAAATATATGACTTTTTATTAAAAATAAAAAGAGAAGCCACAATTAAAAACTAATGGTTGTTAATATCAGGTATAAATGAAAATCCCATCTAAAATGTTATATATAGTAAGAAAAAATAAAAACCACAAAAATAAAAGTATATGGATAACAGATAACATTAATAAAATAAGTCACAAACCTACAGACTATGAGGAGGCTCAATATTTCTGAAAATTTGGTTCTTTGAAACAAAAAATAAAGTTGGCATATACTGGACAGGGAGAAAGGCGGAGGAGGGAAGGGAAAGAGAACATAGAAGACCAAGAATAATATGTGTAAGACAGAGAGAGAGAGAGAGGTGTCATATATATGTATATATACAAATATATATATGTAAAATTAAAAAGATACATCACTATAGATATTACACACATTTAACAGATAAACTACATTATGAGGGAATCTCTGATAAAACTTTTGAAAATTCATGTGAAGAGGACTCATTCCCCAAAAAACATGTTTCCAGAATCAATACAATAATAAAAAACTTGAATAGCATATCAGTATTGAAGACATTGAATCTTATATAATAAAGAGGTAATATGCAAATTAATCCTCACATCCTCACAAGATGGCTGCCTATGACCAGGCTGGCAGGGGGGTTAAGTGAGGGACAACTAAATGACTGAACAGCAGGCTGTGTGGGGTGACCAGGCCAGCAGGGGCGTTAGTGAGGGATGACCAAATGACTGAACAACAGGCTGTGTGGGGCAACCAGGCCGGCAGGGGGGGAGGAACAGTTGGGGATTACCAGGCCAATGGGGAGGCAGTTGGGGTCAACCAGGCCAGCATGAGGGGCAGTAAGAAGTGACCAGGTTGGCAGGGAGTGGGTAGTTAGTAGTGATCTGGATGACAGGGAGGGCGCAGTGGAGGGCAACCTGGCTGACAGTGGGGGCAGTTAGGGGCAATCAGGCCCGCATGCAGAGTCAGTGAGAGGTGATCAGACCAAGAGGGGTTTGGGCAGTTAGGGGCAACCAGGCAGGCAGGCAGGTGAGCGATTGGGAGCCAACAATCCAGGATTGTGAGAAGGATGTCCTATTGTCAGTTTAGGCCTGATAGGACATCCCTCAAGGGGTCCCAGGTTGGAGAGGGTGCAGGCTAGGCTGAGGTGACCCCCCACCCCTATGCATGAATGTTGTGCACCAGGCTTCTAGTCTATAATAAAAAGTATTTCCACAATGAGATGCTAAGACCAGGTTATTTCATCAGAGAATTTTACAAAAGAAGAAATTTAAAGAAGAAATAGCCCCAGTCATTTACAAACTCTTCCATAGAAAGAAAATAAAAAAGAAACACTCTCCAATTCATTTTATATAACCAGTCTACAGTCATACCAAAACAACTGCTAAATCACAAGTAAAGAAAATGACAGGCTAATCTAACTTATAAACTAGACATGAGCATTGTAATCAAAATATTAACAAAAATAATCAATTATTAATACACTAGGGGCCCAGTGCACAAAAATTTGTGCACTCGGGGTGGAGGGAGTCCCTCAGCCCGGCCTGTGCCCTCTCACAGTCTGGGACCCCTCAGTGGATGTCCTATGAGGGCCCCAGTCTGACAGGCGCCTTTTGTGTGTGTGTGTGTATGTGTGTGAGTCACCACTGGGGACCTGCCCCCAGCCGCATCTGAGGCTCAGAGCAGTCCTCCTGTGTGTGTCTACCTGCCGGGGGCCTGCCCCCAGGTACAACGTCAAGGCTTGGAGCAGGCACCCCCTCTATGTTGATCTCTCAGACTCTTGCCCTCCCCT